>PVIJ01010587.1:0-59350 GCA_004024925.1 Scalopus aquaticus
ATAGATGATTGGATCAAGAAGATGTGGTACATATACACAATGGAATACTATTCAGCATTCAAAGAAGATAAACACATGCAATTTGCAGCGACATGGATGGAATTAGAGGGGATCATACTCAGTGAAATAAGCCAGAAAGAAAGAGAAAAATATCGAATGGTTTCACTTATAACAGGACTATAAGGAAACCAAATAGGAGCAAGACAATCAGCGGGGAGGGGGGAGGCGGAGGGAGGGAAGGAAAAGCGCACAAAATGGAATAGAAAAGAACACAAGGGACCATGGAGATGGATCACAAGTGAATTGGTGGTGGGCTACCCAAGGGAAATACAAAATGTAAAAGACATAAATAACAATAAAAATATATATATATAAAAAAAGAAATTCCACTTCTAGCAATTTATCCTAAGAAAGTAATCAGAGATGTAAACAAAGGTCTTCATATAAGGATACAGTGTTTCAGTTGTTTATATTTGAAAATTGGAGAAACAACTTAAAAATTGGAAACAAGTCAGGACTAGTTAGTATATTATGAGATACCCAGAAGACAGACTATAATGTAGCCATAGGAAATTAAGCCATAGAAGAATATTTATTGACATGGGAAAATGTTAACAATATACCTCTATATGAAATATGCAGGATACAAAACTGTATATACAATTTAATACCATTTTTGTGGAAAAAAAATAGCCATATATACAAAATCATGCATAGGAAAAAAATAGAAGGATGTACATATCAAATGTTAATAATGATTATCTCTAAATAGTGGAATTATAGGTGAAAATACAATTGTCCTCAATTTCACCTGCTCTCCAAACAGGACCTTCTTTATGCTATTATTTCCTGGAATGGAATCAATTTGATATAATTCTCTTCAGTTTCTGTTTCATGATACATACCTCCAAATCAGTCTGATATACCCATTTTTAAAGTAAATGCTACTTGTTCTTACATATGGAGAATTTTTTTTTTAACTAATACAATATACTATAAAATATGCTACAGCACAGATCTGGCTATAGAAAATTATTTGAAGAATTTGAAAATCCTCTAATCAAGATAAAATTTAAATAGAGAAAAAAAAAGATTCTATCATCAGTTAGTGATCCATAATAGTACAGTGTGAAATAACTCAAGTTCCAGAATTGGAGAATTTTGGATCTTTCCCTTTTACTAACTAGATGACATTGGAAAAAGAAGATTAGGTTTATTAGCTAGGAAATGTGGTTAATACTTTGGTAGGAAAACCTAATTTTTTAATAAGGGAAAATGAGATCACAGATAAATGTGCTTTGTTTTTTATAAAGACCTAAATAATGCTACATTCATTTAGCAAGAAAAAAATTCAAATTTAGTGTTGCAAAAAATAAACTCACACTTCATTCTAAATTCTTACTGTTTTATATGTTCTTTCATAGGCTTGACATGCCAAAATTGTGAAATTATTTTAATGCTAATTTGGTCTTTAACTTCTTTAATTATTTTAACAATTAATACACAGGGCAAACTTAACTTTCCATGGAATTTCAGGTAAGTATTCTAAATATATACAGGTCATCCTCTGATAACCCTTGGTACCTGGCAACATTAAACACACAACAAATATAATTCAGCTTTATTTCTCAGAATTCATTCTAGTCTAAGGCTATTTGCTTTATTTTTATTAAATATATCAAAAAAAGATGTGGGATCTTTTAAAAGTAAAACATCAGAGAATAGAAAAAAACCCTGTGTCCACTTTCTCTGATGCTTTTTCCATGTTCCAGCACCATCCCAAGTTGCCTTTACAAGGGAATCTCTGGCAAATCTGTGATCAACTAATAACTTTGAACAAATGTTTGCAGTCATATTTGAAAAGGAACAATTAAAGACGTATTGTTATATATCTCAAAGGTAAATTTATTGTCCAGATGCCTAGAGGTAAATCACATAACTTCCAGATGAAAGGAGGGACATCAAACACTGATGACAAAGAAAATTTGATAAGAATAGGAAAAAAGTGGGATTTTCTTTGTTTTTCCAATCAAGTGATTGGATAGAGAGCTGGTGAGAAATGGGCATCACAATTCTTTAACTACATGACACACTCTCGCCCTACCCAAATGTGGTTCTGCGAGCTTTATCCCATTCTATGAATGACCCACTAGCAATAGCATTGCTTCTAGCATAGTTCTAATTCCTCGATGAAGACCACAAGAAAGGTAATTCCAGGTTACTGGAAAAAAAAAAATGTATTACACCAAAACATTTTAGGGGTAAAGGAAAGCCTACTCACACTTCATATTTATTACTTTACATTACAATAATTAAACAAAATGGTAGCAACAAGAAAATCACTTTTTGAAATTTCACCATCACCAATTTGTGACAGAAATTGAGGTGTAACACTTATGCTAACAAATATGTTAGATGAATTATCACTTTGGCACAGAACTGCAGATGGATATACCTGAATTTTCACTTAACCCATTATTCAAAAATGAACACTATAAAATGAAAGGTGACATACTTATGAACTAAAATCACAAAGAAGAAACTCTCCAAGATCAATCTTCAATGAGCTCTTATTCCAATAAGCCATAAAGAGGGGTAAAAGCAATATTCATCTAACAAAATGAGGATCCCAATGACAAGAAATCATGTATTTATAATCCTCTAGAGACATTTCTTCCCCACCTAACAAAGGCACTTGACATGTACTGAAATGGACAGTTAATTCAGGTACTGCCCTGGGCAACTGTTACCTTCCTAAAATTAGATGAAGTGGCGATTAAGTTCAAATTAATTCTTCTGAATCAGCCTGAAACACACATAAATATGTCAAAAGTTTTCTATTTTTGGCAGATGATATAACCAAAGAAGACAAGATAATGTTGGTGTCCACAATGAATTAGCTGGCTTGAGCAGTCAAGGATCCTTTCTCTGCACAATATATTCCTTGATGACTGAGGAATTTGTATATAGTTATAGGCAAATTAACCTTTCACATAATTTCAGCTATTAATGTTCACTCCTCTTCTTGTCTTTTCTTACTTTTTTGTTCTTTCCCAAAGCCTTAGCTGAATCTTCCTGAAAAAGACACATATCAATTTAGTATCTCTCCACTTACATGAAGATACTGTCTTAGAAACCATAAATATGATCAAACAGAATACATATAGGTTAAAATAATAAGTATATGCACATATGTTCCTTTTTTCTTTTTACAGTACTTTTTCATTTCTAATCCA
This sequence comes from Scalopus aquaticus, assembly GCA_004024925.1. Classification (NCBI taxonomy): domain Eukaryota; kingdom Metazoa; phylum Chordata; class Mammalia; order Eulipotyphla; family Talpidae; genus Scalopus; species Scalopus aquaticus. The sequence continues at coordinate 3,237 of PVIJ01010587.1, forward strand.
TTTTAGCATTTCCAAAATAATCAAGAATAAAGGAAAATACTCATCTAACAGACATATTTGATAACTTCAATATCATTTAATCTACGGTCTACTTTCCAAAGCAAGGCAGCAAAGTTTAAACAAAATAGGTAAGAATATACTTATAAAATACTAAAAAAAGACCTCAGAAATAATGCTTCAATACTTCTCTATTAGTTTTGACACTAATAGAGAATATTAGAATTTCATGTGTGTTTAACGAACATCTAGTTTATTATAACATTAACTACAATTTCTCTAGGCCTCAATTTTAGGAAGTAGAAAGTAACTGGTATTTAAAGATTGTTCTCATAATCAAATTCTATGAATCCATGAAATTCGGGTTCTAAGACATGGAGTGACCTACCCAGCTAACACAACTGGCCAGTTACACTGTTGTGACTAGGTCCTACCTCCCCAGTTTAACAGTCTGAAGGTTTATCTAAAGCATGACACACATTGATTCATTCTAAATTTTCATCTTTTTTTTTTTTTTAATTTCACAGGTAGTGGTAAGAAACTTTCTAGATATAATAGTAATAATTACTTACTGGTGAATTTGTGTAGTTTTTATCCACTAGGATATTTCTGGCACAATTGTTGATGTGTTTAAAGCGATCTGGTCCTAGCAGAATCCCTCCATACCAGCGGGACACCACCACCATGACATTCCTCACATTCAAAATCTGTTATTTCCAGAAGCATGATTAGATACATACAAAGACACGAATAAAGGTGAGTTTTAAAGGAAAATGAAGTAACTCATATGTAAGACTGCACATACAATTTTCCCATGATAATAATGGCAGAACCTCATGTGTAAAGAGTGTGATTACTAATAAATCAGGGGATGTAATGTTAGAATGAGAAGGGAATTTGGAAAACAAACACTGTGTGCCACAGAATCCCCAAATTCCAAATTCTGGAGCAACCAGAGTGAAGGGGAGGGACCATGCAATTAGGGTTCTAGTTCTTGGTGACTTCAACCAGAATAGGTTAGCCCTTTACCTTAGGCCAAACAACACACATACCCTGCTTCTCAACAGACTACTAGAGAGAACAAGGGCTGCATGAGTAATCACTGGAGCCAACCAGTTAGGTCTTCCTCAGTTTGACATTTGTCAAAAGCTGCCCTTAACATGAAGTCCATCAGTCTATAGACCTCCACTACATATAGTGTTCCTATCAAGGGAAGGGCCTAGTTAGGAAACAAAACCTCCACATACAATAGCAAAGAAACTATAGCAACTACCTTAGGACAAAAAACCAATCCATTCTTAAAAATTAATGGGCAATCAATGATCACGAGACAGATGAAGAAAATCCAGCAGCATGAAAGAGAAAGGACAAGATAAACTAAAATGAACCAGGAAAAATTTAAGGGAGAGAACATCTTTTAAAAAGAAGCTTTAATTAGTATGCCCAGAGAAACTTAGAAGATATTAAGTCCATAAAACCAGAATAACACACTATGAAAAAGGCAAAACAGAGATAAGAACTCTTGAAAATTAAACACACGGTTGCTAAAAAAAATTTCAGGCCAATAGAAATTTTCAGGATAGTCAAGAAATGTCTCAGGAACATAAGGGAATGAGATGGACAACTGAATAAAAACAGAAACATTCAGGATCTACCCTGGTCCAATATCTCACTAAGAGTTTCACAAGAACAGAACAGAGAAAATAGAGAGGAAGAAACAGTCAAAAAATCGTAAGTTTTTCAGAGCTGAAGACAATTTTCTATTGTCTATGGCTTAAAAGAGCTTGAAAGCACAGCACTTATTACTAATGCTTTACTTTTTGCCCCATATCCAAGTTAAAATTTTCTCTCAATCAATGTTTTAAAATTAACTACTAATTAAAGCAATATATCTTACATTATATAGCTTAACTGATTTACTTACTCCTAAGTAGAGCTCTCTTTGTTGAGAAATATTTTTTTTTTTACCTGTGAAGGTATTATTATTATTATTAAGGAAGCACCATTCTATCTGAATTACTAAGTTACTTTATTCTTTTATATCCATTAGTTTTATATCTCTAGTGAGACTGCCATTTTCTTGAGATGCTGTTTGTTGAGAAATTTTACGGCTTATGGAACAGTAGATTAACAGGGTTTAATTTATACTCACCTCCATGAGATGAAGAAGACGACCTCCAGCTGCTGTTTCCCCATCATCCTCACAGTCCTGTAAGAAGGTCTGTTTATCCTCACAATATATTCTAGAAATACATATAAGAATGTTACACTTTGGAACCTAAAAGAATTGTAATATAAGTTATTTTTTCATATTTGCTAATGATTAATTTCATTACTTCCCCAATTTGTTTTTAAAAATCATAATCCAGCATGCTTCACTTTTTATATTTGGTAAAACTAGGATTCAAAGGTACCTCCTTTAAATCAGAGATGCTATTATGGTAAGGTAAGTTACACACCTGACATGTGCCCCCCCTTGTTTAACATTAAAGTTATGAGATTCTAGAGAGCAGTCACTGAAAAAAACATTTATGAGGATATACTGTATAGAAGCATTACACATTACAGGCACTATGAAATGATATAAAAAAATACTCCTATCTTCAAAGAGCCTAAGCTGTAGTGAAATATAAAAAAAATTTTAAAAATATGAAGCTGATAGAATCAACATATTTTATATTTTGCTCACATCTTATTCTAGCAATCAAGCATTTCTCTACAGTGCCCATTCTGAATAAGAATTATAAGATTAATTTTTCTCTTTATAATTTTCCCCCAAATAAATGATGGTATTTTTATCTACTTAAATTATGTAGAAAGTTAGTATTTGGAAGAATGTAGGGCTATACTGTAGTTGAATAAGCTTGAACAAAGAAAATAGTGTCAGTTAAGGTATGCCACCTAGTGGATTTCTTAAAATCCTACAAATGGTACCTTCTAGAATTAGGCAACTGTAACAAAGATCCAGCTGTGGCTATAAAAAGATAGATATTACTTTATACACTTAAGCCAATTACATTAATTATAGCAATTATGGTCATCCATTCATTCATTTATTCCTCTGTCTACCAAGCTATCCATTCATTCAATAAATATTTACTGCCAACTCACTATGACCAGGCCCTATTATTTTAAATTCAGTGTTGATCTCGTTTGAAGAAGACAAAGTCAGTACTATTAAATTTTATGTGGCTAAATTGTGGCATAATCAAGGAAAAATGGAGTCAGAGGTTGGTTTATATTAGGCTTGTAATTATATTCTACCACCACAATTTTATGAAGAAAATTTTTAACTATGTGAATCAGTACTGTTAGGTTTTTTAAAAAATGGAACCACAGACATTTTCACATGCCAGGAAGATAACGAAGCAGCATCCAATAGTTGTGTATTCCAGTAGCCTTAAGAGTGGCCCCATAACACCAAAGTGGGAACACAGCCCAAGAACCAGGAAGTAACTTCAGAAGAATCCTAAGCATTCAAAAGGCACGACACAAAGTCCAAGTACCAAGTGAAGTTCATTTATTTCACTGCAAAGTGCCCTTCATGCCTTCAGTTTGTGCCTTTTAGACTTATCTGACACACAATCCTAATAAACTAAACTAATAACACTCATGTATGACTGACAGTTGATCATCTATTAATAGGCAAAATGGGGTCTCCCTGGTGGTGCAAGGGTTTAAGTCTCAGTCTATGAAGCCATCCAGAGCCACTGCATCACAAGTTTGATGCCCAGCCAGGGAGATTCCCACATGGCACAGCAGACCTCTTCTGTCTCACCCGCTGCTCCCCTCAGCAGTGTATTTCAGTCAATCTGCTTGTTCTGCTCCCCACTCTCTGGTGAATCTTCTCACCACCCCACACGTCTGGCCTACACCCCAGCTCTTGTATGCATAAATAAATAAATCTTTAAAAAAAATAGGCAAAACCACAAAAATATTCATAAGACCTTAAAAGCCCAAAAATCTGGGTCTTGAAATGGAACATCTGGCACATTATTTAACTTCATGAAAACTCAAGATCAACATTATGTACAGCATTTGTTGAAGTTTGGCCAGTAGTCATATAGGAATAGAAAAGTAAAATTAGATTATCAAATTCAGCTCTACCATTTAACAGCTATGTGATCTTGAAAAAGCTAACCTTGTTACAGTGGCAGTTAATGAAATAATCAGAATTAATTTGGTAAAACTCTTGGCACAGAGTAGGCAGTAAACACACGAGATGAATGAATGGTAACTATTAATACTTACACAGGATATTCTAATCATTGAGTGCAAGTACAGTCTATTTCTTCATTATCATAGTACTGACCCTGGCTCATTAAGAAAACATCAGAATTCTGTCCAATGATAGTCTCGTAAGTAGGGAATTACATAACAATCTTTTCTAAGTGTTGGTACTTAAAAGTTCATCTACCCAAAGTGATGGATTTTTTTTTTTTTTAGTTTTTGAGTTTCAGATAGCATGCATTTCATGGAGAATCTCTACATTTCAAATGCACACCAAATCCCTACGTGTATATTCTAATTTACCTTAAGCTATGTTAAGTATGTATTAATTTGCATACTCAAAATATTCCCTTCATCTCTTCTTTTTTTAAGATTTATTTATTTATGCATACAAGCTGGGGTACAGACCAGAGGTGTGGGGCGGCGAGAGGATTCACCAGAGACAGAGCGGGGAGCAGAACAGGCAGATCGACAGAAACACACTGCTGAGGGTAGCAGCGGGTGAGGCAGGAGAGGTCTGCCACACCACCTTCATCTCTTTACTAACAACAAATCAGCAATACTTATATAAAACCTCTATACTCAAAACTAAAAGGTGTAAAGTAAAAGAAGCATACTTAATTCCTTGTTAACAGGAGCATAATTGGTTCAAAAGAAAAACTTCTGAAATAATTTGGCAACATGTATTTAAAATTTGAAAATATTCATACTTTTTGGTAATTTTACTTCTAAGGAATTTACTTTCACTTTTTAACTATACCCCCATTTCCATTTTAAAAAAGAATCTGAAGCAACTAAAATCTACCTGGAGAAAATAATATAAGAAGTATATAAAGATGTTCACAGGATTACTCCTTTTAACAGTGCAAAATATGAGAAGTGCAAACAAAAAAGGAAATGGTTAAATAAATTGTGGCATGGAGCTGTGTAAGTATTACACAACCATTAAAATAATGTTTAGAAAGCAAGTATAACATGGAAAACTGCTTTTGTTAAATTAAAAAAAAATAGGATAATGGGTAAAGCACTGAAAAAACTGCACAGAAAAGACAAAAAAATATATCACCTATATTTAATGGCAGAAAATGGCTGTTTTTCCCTTCGATTCTTTTTTTCCTGGTGTTTCCAAATACTCAACACGATTATTACTTTTAGAATTAAAAAAACCACATTACAATTATTTTTTAAATCATACGTCAGTTTTCCTCCATTTTTTATAAACTGTACATTCCTAAAATGGTGATGTTCACTCACCTGTATGCATAGATGTTGTGGGTGGCACTAGCTATTTTCTTATTCTCATACAATTTGGCAAGAACCATTTTCACCTTAAAAACAGCAGTAATATAAATAAAATAATGTGTACTTTTTATTTGCTTTGCAAATAAATGCTAGAAAAATATCTTAAAGCATACTGATATAAATACTATTGTATTTAAACAGTTATTTAAAGAATTACTATACTCTAAGAAAACAATTCTCAAGTTTCTCCTCACTTTAGGGGCAAAAACTGATATTCTCAATTGGCAAAAAAATGACAGATCTAGAATTTTTGAGCATCAATTATCAACAAATACTTGGTACTGTGTCTGAGGTATCTGTATATGAAAAAAAAGGAACTCATGTAGAAAATATTAAATGCGAATTTCTAAAAATGAACTCTGAAAATTTACCAAACTTAAGTATCCAATGTGACAGGTATCTAGTAATGGTACATTCTAAATATTATAAAATCAAAACTGTCTCTGAGAGTCAAGTAAATTGTGCGTCCAGGAGATAACGTGACAGGTCTAGAAAGATAAGTAGCTACTCTTCTCTATCAAAAGGGAAGAGTGGGCTGGGGTAGGAAGAAGCCATTTCACTCAGCAGAAAGAGCATATGGAAATATAACAGATTTAGGAAATAAAGGATTCTCAGTTTAATTGGAATCTCAAATAATTTTTGTATTACATGAAAAGTTAAGAAGATAGAAAAGATAAGGGTATTATTACAAAACCATTTACTTTTAATTACCTTGTAAAACAACATCAAAATGAGCTGGACATAATATATTTACCTGTTTGGGACAAACTACTGGCGCCAAGTGGGCCTGAAAAGTACTTCTTCGGTCTGTAATAGGAATGCCATGATCAATCGGAGGCAATTCTTCTATTTCTATAAATTTAAAGAATGATATTATTACATTCAAATACTGAACAATTGGCAATGGAGGTGAGGGAACTTGAAAAAGAAATGTAAATTAAATGGCAAATCAACCCAAACATTGCATACTAAAAATTTCAATTATAATTTAAGTAAAATATAATTTAAGTAAAATTTTTCAAATATATTATACAAAAGATAAAAATACTTGATACATGAATGATTTTCATGTCCCAAGGTCACCCGGTGGAACTTGTATGTTGGAACTCAAATTCCTAAGTGTAACAATAGTGTAAGTTGGTATAATATCTAATTTTTAAGAGTCTAACGGGATCCTGAGACCAAAAAGATTGACAGCTACTAATAACAACATAATTAACCACTCTATTGTTGCTGAGCCTCTGTGTTGGGAAACCTATGACTATTCTGTATAACTGTAATATGTCTTCTGCTAATAGAACTGTTGCTATTTCATAGGACTGAATTAAATATGTCAATAATACATCAAATGGGTATTCCATAGTTTCATGATTTCTAGTTATCCTGTCTCTTTAACAAGTTTAAGAAACACTGATTTACCCTTAACTCTGTTGAAAGCTTACCAACCATCTTAGCTGCTGCTCCTATCTGATTTAAGATGAAAAGTTACCAGAAAAAAATGAATTTAATGTTCTATCTGATCTATCATGTTTTTTTATAACAGATGTGAGGACATTGCTATCATTCAATATTTAAAATACTAAAGCTGAATGTACTTTTAGGTGGAAACATAAAGTTGATTTACAACATCAATCTATTCATAAATTGAGTACTTGATTATGGAACAATTTGCTTAGGCATAAACTAAAATCTTAAGACATTTTATAACTTCTAATTCAGTGGTTACATTTTCAATTATTTTACTTATATTTGTGAACATAAATTAAAATGTAACTCTAAGATATCAGGAGACAAATTAGGATTTTAAAGTAGAAATATAAAGTGTTAAAAAAAAACTATGAATTGAAAATACTACACATTTTTTTCTTGGTTTCAATTTCTCCCATCACTACTTCAAAATTCTGGAAAGTAGAAAAAAACAGTTGAATTTCTATTTTTTCCTCATTCTGAGAGACCTAGCAAATGCTAAAATGGCCAGGAGACAGGAAGAAAATAACTCAATTTTCTTCAAGTAACTACTTCATAGCATGTGAGAGCGTGCTAAATTTCTAAACCATTCCAGAAATGATATATAATACTACCACTTTACTCTCCTCAAAAGGAACTAGTTAGTGACATTATACCTGTTCGATTTTCACTGATATGAAAATCCAGTGCTTTAACAGGATTTCCTGGTTGACATGCTAAAATAAGATCATCTTCACATTCAACATCTTCCTCTTCAGTTTTCTTCTTTACCTCTGGGCCTATGTAGATAATGAGACACTATGAGTTATTCAGGAAGACAGCAGTGGGGTAGAGTGGGAGTAAAAGGGCAAAAGGATTATGAATTATGGTGGAGGGTTACTGGTACTTTAGTGGTAGGCCTGGTGTGGTAACATACACCTTTATGTGAATCTATACTCCCAAAACACATGTAGTGTTGTAAACCATTGTTACTTCAACTACACAAAAAATCATTAGTCTTAGTCTCTAAACACCATTCTTCGGTAAAAGAAACCAGGGCATCTAGGACAAACAGCTGATTCTAGGATTGGGGCAAAGAAAATACAAGATGAGCAAAGAACATCTCTTGAGTCCAGAAAGTAAGGAACGACTAAAAAAGAGAGGTTTATTTAAAAAAAAAAAATAGGAGCCAAGCTGAAAGACCTCCTAAAGGTCAAACCTGAAACAAGCAGAGGAACAAAATAATTAAAGTAAGAAATTTTAATCCATGAAATAAAATATACATAAGTTCATACTGGTAGAAGTAATCAAATAAATAATGAATAAATGGGAAGAAGAAATCACTTCCTTATAATAGAATTCCAACTAATAAATGTAGAAGAAAGAAAAAAATAGAGAATCACCATTAGGTAAATACCACAGTAATAAATATTGTTGATAAGATCAATGACCAGATACTAAAATTAGTAGGTGAAAGTTTAAAGAGAAACAGGCTATTACCATGGCCTGAAATTATCTCCTGCAAAATACTTATCAACTACAAAGGAAAAGATAATAAATGTAATGATTAATTTTATGTCAACTTAGGTAGGCCATGGTACCCAGATAGTTGTTCAAACACAATTCCAGATACTTTCATGAAGGTATTTTTTGCACGGAATTCACATTTAAATCAGTCGGCACTGAGTAAAACAGGTCGGTCGCCCTCTATAATGTATGGAAGTCTCATCAGATTAATAGGAAAAGACTAATCTCCCCAGAGGAAAAGGGAATTCTGCCAGTCTACAGCCTTCAGACTTGAGCTGTAATATCAGTTCTTCCCTACATCTCTAGCCTGCAGGCCTACCTATCAGATTGCTGACCATCTACCATCTTGTAAGCCAATTCCTATTAAAAACTCAATCTCGTCTTTTCTCCCTTCCCTCTCTCTACTCCCCCAAACAGACATATGTAATACACAAACATATACATATATACATACATGTACACATACATATACATATATATAACATTCATTCTAGTAGTTGTATTTCCTGTTTCTATGAAGAACACTAGCTAACATGATGATTTTACAATGAAGACATCTGGCAGACACCATCGTAACTAAGGGATCAAGGTAAACATCACCAATAGTAAAGCAAACTGCGATCATGAGCTCCTTGACATAATGCACAGTGAAGGACACAGTATCATTTTTGTAGTACTCTTGTCAAAAATGCCTAAGATATTCCAATCATGAGAAAACAACGCAGAAAAAGGCAAATTGAGTGATGTATAAAATAGCTAACAGTTCTCTCCGAAAGTACCAAGATCCTTAAAGGTCATAAAAGTCGAGGAAAGACTGAGGAAATGTTTATAGACTTTAAGAGATTAAGGAGAAATAACTAAAATGCAACACAGACTCCTGGACAGGATTCTGTAACAACAGAAAGGACACTAGTGGAAAAATTTGAGAAATTCAAATACTCTAAGTTTACAGTATTTGAATATTAAACCATATTAGTTTTCTATTCTTAATAATTATACAATGGCTATATAAGACATTACTAAAGGATAGAGAATGAGGATGTAAGGGAGCTCTTGGTACTATTTTTACAACTTTCATATGCCTAAAATTAGTTCCAATTTTTAAAAAAGCATAAATATCTGTATATACATATAAAATTTAATATTTCCATAGTAGATAACTATGATAGATTAAAAATAAATTTGTACTAAAGATTAACACTAAAAAAATGAATTACTTGTCAAATGGAGGCCCTAGAAAGAAAAATTCTCATGATACCCTTTTTTTTAGAATTTGTACTCATATTAGTTCTTCAGACTCATTAATCTACTTTAATATGAAGTCTGTAAAAACAATTTTTCATAAAAAATTCCAAACAAAATCTCTAAAAATTATAAATTTTACGATGTAAATAACAATTTTGTAACTTTAAGGATATAGGTGGAAAAAGGAAAATATCATTTTTAAGATGCATAATTTCAAAAATTTCTAAGATTTCAGTGATTCCAAACTTTCTGGAGTCCTAAATTTCTACTGGTATACATTACATTTTAGGAATTATCCCACCCACCAGAATGGCAGATTAACAAATATCAACTTTGCCTTGAGACTACTTTTCTTACAAATGCCCTAAAATGCTGCAAAATCAGAATACGGATAATAAAAAATTAAGAAAGTACTGCAAAAAAGATTGTGATGTGGACCAACTATCTTCATTTTAATGGAAGCAGTAAGAACCCTGGTTTCCATAGAAAAATAGTAAAATTCTCTGAAAAAAGATATAATACTATCGACTTTAAATGTACACTGATTTTGCTAAGTAATTCATAAATGGGGGTTCCCTGTAAACAACCTTCTACATACTGTCAATACACTATTCGGTTTTTATTTTTTAATCCTCTTTTTCACAAGTTGAAAATGGTTATATCAAGAAAAATAATATTCTTTTGGAAATAAAATCAGGTTAAATCAAGCTATTTTCCTCTCTAAAAGGTCTCTGTGATAAATGGAATAAAGACTAATGAAGTAACTGGAAATATTAAAAATTTCCATTCTGTCATATATTTAATGTACCTATGAAGAAGAATAATAGAACTGAATATTAATTTTCAAATGTTCTGAAATCAGATAGTGGTGAAGCTGCATAATTTTGAAATATACTGAAAAGCATTGAATTATACATTAATAAGGTCAAGTAATTACAGTATGTGAACTACATCTCATTTTAAAAAATCAATTTTCAAAGTCATTTTTTTATATCCTAAATATTGGTCAGTGTGTTTTCCAAGGATTTTTTTTCTATAAACATGACACTTATTTGAAGCTAATGTCTAACTTATATAGTCCAGTAATTCATTACAAGAATGTTACATGGTTCATATTACCTTAAAGAAAACATACAAATTTTTTTCTTTCTTTACTGAAAGAGATATTCCTTTCAATAATAGCATTTTTTAAAATTTAGATATAGGTATAACTGACATGTAGTTAGTTTTAGGTATACAACACAATGATTCAATATTTGTACAAGTTATGAATTGATCACCAGAAGTCTAGTTAACATCTATCCCAATACAAAAATATTTTTATAATGAAAACTGTGTGATCTACTTTCTTAGCAATTTTCAAATACACAAAAATCCAGTATTGCTAATTATAATTCCTATGCTATATATCTTATGACTTCTTTTATAGCTAGGAGAGTACTTTTTAAATCTCTTTTAACCATTTTATACCTCCTCTTCCCCACCTCTGGTAACCACCAATCTATTCTCTGTCTGCATGAGCTTGGTTTTTGTTTGTTTTTCAAGACAATTCTTTAAAAATATTTATTTATTTATGCATAGAAGAAATGGGTGCAGGCCAGAGGTTTTGGGGTGGTGAGAGGATTCACAGTGGGGAGCAAAACAGGCAGATCTACTGAAATACACTGCTGAAGGGAGCAGTGGGCAAGACAGGGAAGGTCTTCTATGCCACATGTGCTTTAGCTCCCTGGTTGAGTATGGAACTCAGGCTATAGTGGTCATAGCTCTGAGACTTAACCCCTAGGCCACCAGAGAGGGCCCTCAAGATAGATTTTTTTTTGTTGTTGTTAAAGATTTTATTTTATTTATACATACAAGCTGGGGTACAAGCCAGAGGCGTGGGGCGGCGAGAGGGTTCACCAGAGACAGAGTGGGGAGCAGAACAGGCAGATCAGAAGTACACTGCTGAGGGGAGCAGCGGGCAAGGCAGGAGAGGTCTGCAGCACCATGTGGGATTCTCCCGGGCATCGAACTCGCGTCGCCGCTGCCGACAGCTCCACAGCACAGCGCTCAACCGCTGCGCCACCAGGGAGGCCCTCAAGATAGATTTTTGACTCAAGTCCTTTAACCATAACATTTCGTTTCTATCATGAAACCAACAAGGTTAAAACTTACAGAAAAAAATTGTAATTACATGAGTAAATGAGCTGTCCAAAGAAACATTTTATCACATATAAATCATAATACATATTCCCATTAAAAATTTCAATTAGAATATCAACATTAAAATTTCATAATTGTATTTAAAAGAGCACTGATAGTAACTTTCATTCCTACCTGGTGCTGTCGTCTGAGATTTTTGTATTAGAACATCTCTTATTTTCTCCACCCACAGGTAAAGAATACTTTCACCAATATTCTGTCTAAATAAAATTCAGAGAGAAAAAATTTTGTTAATTAAAAAATTTTCCTAACATTTGTGGATGAGCATTTGATAGACTATTTATAAGATTAAAAAATTCTAACTGGCTCCAGGATTAACAATGCTTACTTAAAATAAGCAAAAAAAAAGGGCAACCATAAAGGGGAAAGAAAATTTCCAAACTTAAACTGGATGAATTAGATAGATGCAAATGTGATTTAGTTCCTGACAAAGTATACAGTTCAAGATTGATACCCAATCACTCGTTGCTTTCCTAAACTTTTTGAACAATTTCAGACCACTTATTTGGTATACTTACTTCTTCAACAAAGAAGGATACAAAAAATTTGCAGAACCCTTTCAGAGAGTACATTTACAAGGCTTAAAAGACAATTCAACAACATTAATATCTTGTTTTCAACAAAATATTTTACTGCCCAAATTGAGTCATTTTAGTTCCCAATTATTCTGATTGCCTCAGATAATCATGTGCATCTCAAAGGATCATGGAGAAAAAAAAACTTGTCATGGTTCATGTGTCCATAGTTTGTTAAATGAGGGTGACAGCAATAAAACAAAGGTCCAAGAGTCTTTAGGAAATTACATCAATTTCAGTAAGTTTTAGCACGTGTGTTTACTGAAATCACTACACTAGGTCATAAACGTCTTACCACCGTCTCTTAAAACGTGCCCTGCAGACTATTATCTTTATTACTACTCATCAGCAACCACCAAAGGATAATTTCAAAACAAATGTATAAAAAAAACAAGACTGCTTTAAAATAATTGTGTATCCTCAAGTCCTCCTTATCTCACCAAATAATGCCTTAGCACTGAAACAATACTCTGTGTTCTTTTGTAACCTTTTTAGAGAAAACAAAATTCAGCTTGAAAGGTTTTCAAAAATTGAGAATGTTGGTTGAGTTCCTTTTAAACAATCACTACACCATCCTCTCTTCTCAAAAAAGAGAAAGCGGTACAACAACAGAGGAAGATACAATCTATTGAGTCAATACTAAATCAAGAGAGAGACACAGAGACAGAGACACAGAGACACAGAGAGGAATAATTCTCAACACATTTAATACAACTGTCCAAAGAAGCACATATTTTTTTCCCACTACAAATGAGAAAAGAGATCTAGAAAGAGCAATCAACTTTTCTAATAAGTCTCCTAAGACGACCAGAGCCAGAATGTGAAGGCAATCCAAAATTCAAGTCACCCTCTACATTTTGCTCTCTAATCCAACAGCTGTGCTCTTAGGCAAGTAAGCTACTTGAACTCTGAATCTCTCCTATCGTAGAGTCTTAAGTCTAATACTTCACAAAAGCAGTTTGTTTTCAAGTAAACCTATCTTAACTTACTCAATAAATCTTTAAGGACCCAGCGCTGGGGGTAGATAGTAAATGAGAAAACTGGGTCCCTTATCTCAGTTTTTATAATTATTATCCTTACAAATTTATGGTTTGATATAGAATTCTTTCCTTTTCCAAATATCATGCTACTGAATTCTCCACATCACCACCACCAATAGTAATGTTAATATCTACTAAATATCTAGATATCTAATATCTAGTTAATATCTACTATATGCAAGACCTATAGAAAGTGCTCTGTTGCCTCACTTGATCCTTATAATCACTCTTTTGAGACAGGAATATTACTTCTCTGGAAAAACGCATTTACATTCATATTTTATGGTTGAGAGGAGGGAGATTGAAGAATTTTCACGATTAATAAATACTTTTTCTATAATAATGACAAATTAAATCTTAACCCAAAATTCCTCACTTCTGGCCCATAGCTTCCTACAGAAGAATATACAACAGCACTTATGCCCAACATCATCTACTGAATGTTTCTATCTAGCCTAGTATTTAACAAGACTTACTGGCATCCAGTTTAAGGAAGTTGTGGAGGTTTCTTGAAGAAAATGAAGATTTTCTTTCTCTTGGACCCCAAAATTCTTATCACTGAATAATTTATTATTCTTACTATATTCATATTTTCACTTTGACAATAATTTCTTATCTTTTTAACTATTCATTAGAATTTGGTGGCTTTCAAACTTCTGCCATAGCGCCAATGAAATCTAACAGAATCAGAAAGCAATTAAACAGTTCAAAGTTGAGTTCTTTCTACTAACTCTCTCTCCTCCTCTCCCAAAGGTCCAGGAGGAAGCCAGTTGAACCCTAAGAACTAAGGGCAATGATAAGCTTTTGTTGAAATTAAATTAGGTAAAGTATCTTAAATACAAAGGTTTGGGGAAAACTGTTCAAAAATGAAAAGTTCAATTTGAATTAAAAATTTACCTGCCTTATTTAACTGATGTATTTTATGAATAACTATACTTAACTAGCTATCATCCAATCCAGAATATTGAAAACAAAGTCAGTGTACTAGCAACTCTAATTTTATCTGTAGCTCTAATTTTTCTGTCTTAATATTTCAATATTTACATTTGTTGATTTGAGGATAAAGTTACTCACTAACATGCACAATTAAACTATATGACTTCAGACAAATCAGTAATCTCTCCACATTTCCATCGTGTCACTTTCATATTGACAAAACTGGATGAGATGATTCTTTTAATAAGAACAAAAACAAGTATTCTATTATATAAAGCTAAAATATATTACATGTATTATGCCTTATGTTGTTTAATTCTTACAATATCAGCCTTGTTTTACAGATGAGAAGAGACACAAAAGGCACACTATTTCAAAATCTGACTCTAACCTCAGTTTGATAAAGCTTAGAACAGTTCTTTCTGACTCTAGGCTCTGACCTCCCTTTTCCTTAGAAAATTTGTCACTGTAAACTCATTCTTTGCTCTTTTGGAAAATTGTACATCATTTTAGAAGACTCATCAGTTTTACAACCTAGGAATACCTTTTTCAAGGACTTGGAATTCACTTGAAATGCAATCATCAAGGAAGACAGTAACCCTATCTCCCAGTCTCAGTGGAAGAATAGGACACTAATTTCTGATGAAGAATAATTAGCAAATAAGGATATTCTAATGACATGGAAACATATTTGCAAACTCAAGAAATAATGTTCTAGTTTCAATGTGAACCTCCCCCCCAAATCTTTCAGTACTTTTCTACCAGTTCATTCCAACCCTTAAAAATTCTGCTTCCTGGTTTCAGGAAGTTCAGTTCAGACTGAGTTCTGGCCTCTCTCCCCTTATTGCAATAGACTTGAATAAAGCCTTCCTTGCCTATTTAACTTTATCCAGTACAATTTTTGCTTTGACAAGCCTCTTCAACTTTAAAATATAAAACTCCATGACACATAAAAATGTGAAGAGCTGTGGGAAATTAATCATTTTCTTGCATTTTAAATGAAATACTGTTGAAATGAACCATCAAATTTAAATATTACAAAAAAATTGATCCTTTCATTTTTCTCTCATACCAATTAGTGTAGCGTTCTCAGTATTTTTAAATCTGTTACTTTTTGTTCTGTTAAAAGTTATTTTAATATATTTAAAATATCCATATGTAAAACATTTAAATAAAAATAAGGGATGATAAACAAATTAATCTACATCTAATCAAATACCAAATTCTAGGAAATATTCTTAAGTATGTCTTTGTCTAAATGGACCAGTCTTCTCCATGTGCAATCCTGTTGCCTGAGTCACTGACTTCTTCCTGTGGTGTCTCTTCCTTCAAACTCTTCAGACTTCAAGCAAATCTGATTATATCACATCCCTACCTAAAATGTCTAAAGCCTACATGATAATGCTCAAAGTACTTATCCCAGCTTACAGGTTCTTTCCTCTTGAATCCTCCTCAATTTTATACCTGGCATCTTATGTTACTCGCTATATTCTGAAGATGACAGGCTGCTTCACTTACATGATTTTGCTCATGCACTTGCTTCATCCAGAAAGCCTCTATCCCTTTGAATATTCAACAAACAACATGCTCAAAGATCACCTTCACAGTGGAACCCTCCTCTATGATCTCACCTACATAACCAGAGATACGTTTTTGCTGAAAAAACTCTAAAAAGTTCTACTTTAACAGCTGATCCAAATTTCTCAGTAATTATCTATCACTATATATTTTATTGTTACACCTCTATCTGAATTTTCAAATTCCAAACTAGCAGGCTATCAGCATATAGGAGATGGTTAATAAATGTCTACTAGATAAACTAGTTTTTCTGACTTCTTACCTCCCTACATAAGAGGCAACAAACCATAGTTCATCTTATCTATGTAAAATTCAAATTAAGCATTCAAAATTATGCTTAATAAATATGAAAATCTCAACATGCTGCTATATTTACAACATACTAAAACAATAAACATTAGGAAATATATTCATACATTTATCTCACATTTGGTTTTCAAAGGTCAGTATTTTTTACTTGCTGCCCTCTGCTGGAATTACATAGAGAAATATGATTAAAAGTCATAGAAAACTTTTAAAAACAGAATGTATATTCTGAAAATAATACCACAGAACTGAGGTTATTCAAGCGTCTTTAATAAACTACACAGTATGGCTCACATTTATCTTCAGAACAATTTTGTAATTTCTGATACTTCCTAATTCTCAAACAGCTCAACTGAATTGCAAGTTTTATCCTACTGGAGGGTATCTCTTAGCAAAGGGGAGGACTTTTTGATTAGAAAAGGTGGGTGGTAAGTCATTTCAACATAAGTGACATTGTGCATGAGTAGGGAAAAAAAATCTAACTGATGAGTATGACTGATAAAATAGAAGCCAAGAGAAGTGTTCAATGCCACCAAAAGTTACAGAAGACAAGAAAGAACTGAAAAATGAACATACAATGTACAATTACAAGATTACTGATTATCAAGATTACTGATTACTTGATTACCAAGATTATCTTATTTTATTTTCAGGGGGAGAGATATACTGATAAATACACATAAAGGATTACAGAAAGAACTGTGTTGAGGAGACAAAAATTGGAGTGCCAAGTAAGGTTAGGGACAAATATGTGAAAACAATTAATTTAGGAATCATTAAATGGGAGCATCCGCTATTGGTATATTCAGTTCTTGGTTACTTCCAGAGTCAAGTGTAACCCTTAAAGAAGACCACATTTCCTCGAGGAAGAAACAAACAGAATCAATCCCATGTAGATAAACCATTTTTTAATTAAATGTTTGGGAGAAAAAAAAAAAAACCCTAGCCTAGACTCCAGTTACATAGCAAATGGAGTGCCAGTTTCTGGCACTACTATTTCAGAATATTGTTTGTTTTACTAAATTAATATACATTGTTAAAATTATTCTAAATCACAGGCATATCTTCTCTAGACTATTACATTAGCCTCTAAGTAATGTCCCACATCTATTCTTGCTCTCTATCAGATTTCTTAACAGAAACAGATCAGTGCTTTTACCATATCATCACATAACTTAAAACCCTTCACTGCTTCCCATGGGTTTTGGGATAAACACAAAAACCCTTAACGAGACCTACAGGACGCTGCATGCCTTCCCTGCCTCTTCTCTAGAATATTTTCCCACCATGGTCCCTTACTTCTCTCTCTCTTCTCATTTCATACCACCATTACTTTGTGTCCTGAAATTTGCTGAGTTTCTTGACACAGAGGCTTTTTAAATACTGTGGCCTTTCTCTGGCATTATCTTCATCTCCACAACTCAGCCTGTAAGTCAAAGAAGCCATCCCTGATTGCCCATATTAAATCAGGTCTTGTTTCAAACTAAATTAACACTATACATTAGTATTTTCTTTTATGTAACTTATGATAGCTGCAGTTTTACATTCACAGTGTTAGAATTATCTCTTCCAGTAAATTCTAAATGCTGTGAAAACAGGGACCACTTCCATTTTTGCTAACTGCGAATATACAGGATCTAGTACAGTGCCTACCATACAGTATTTGTTGAAAGAATGAATGAAAAATACAGTATATCAACAGATTTTCAGTCTTATGGGCTAATATACAAAAATTACCATTAAGAACATACAGTAGTTTAATAAACAATTACATTTAGGATTCTGCTGTAGTTTCATTCAACATAGCCTAATGAAAATATCAAAACAAGAGTACTCTGAGTTCACTTTCATAAGCTGGCTAAGTATTTCTATAGCTATAAGTTCTAATTACTTTATTTTTATATATACATTCAAGTCATGTGACATGTAGTATAAAATTACAGAGTCCATATTTCAAGGAAAAACATTATTTCTATTCATGAAAAGGCAGCTTAATTAAAAGCTAGAAAAGGCCTTCACATCAGTTTCAACAAAAATCTACAACAGAATCACTGGGATTTTTTTTAAATCACCTGTCACTTACATATATATTTCCTCAAGGCTGTTTGATAAATCCGCACGTTCTTGTCCTTTAAGCCAAGGAGCACTAAATGAAACACAATAAAGAAGATTATTCAAGGATTGTTTATATCGCAAACAGAAATTACTGCTTAAATCACAAATTAGTTCTTGTTCAACTTTAAACAATTATTTCAATAAAATGTTATCTAATATTTGTATAAGGATATACAGTTCCAAAATGCTTTCACTGGCATTAACTCATTAGGCTTCCCAGGAAATCATGATGAAGCCAACATCAATATTATTCAATTAAAATAGAATGATTTTAGGGCCTCCCTGGTGGCGCAACAGTTTAAGCACAGCACTATGTAGCTATCCAGAGCCACTGCAGCACGAGTTCAATACCCGGCCAGGGAGATTCCCACACGGTGCAGAGACCTCTCCTGCCTCGCCCGCTGCTCCCCTCAGCAGTGTATCTCAGTAGATCCACCTGTTCTGCTCCCCACTCTGTCTCTGGTGAATCTTCTCACCACCCCACAGCTCTGGCCTACACCCCAGCTTGTATGCATAAATAAATAAATCTCTTAAATAAATAAATAAAATAAAATACAATGATTTTAAAAACTAGGTTAAGTTCACAGAGTGTTATAAACCTGCCTAGTTTATATAAGTGTCAACACAGATTCTAGAATCTAAATTTCCAGATTCACAGATTTTGCCACACTATTAGGAGTCCCTAACTTTTTCATAAGGTACCTCAGAAACAATTCTAATAAGCTGGCAGCATCACTGTAAAAAGGAAATTAACTTTTTCTGAAGCATTCTAAATTATATCTATCATTTCCAATAAATAAAAAAATCACAGAACAATTATTAACAGCAAATTTTACAACTATGGTTTTAAAATGCTAGTAGGTAGTATTTAAGTGAAATATAATAAAAAGTATTTACTAAAATTTAGTCATTTTAATTACTAAAATTTTTATGTAGTTCTGTTCCAATGGATTTTCACAGTCACTAAGTACATGGGGCAAGGTCACCTGAACGTTTGATTCATTTATGTAAAGTCTAGCAGCAGAGAAGGTTCCTCAGCAACAATAGGGAAAAAGAAGCAACAGAAGTGCTACTGGGTATTACTGCAAGGCAGGCAGTCCTAGGCAGAGGCATGTCAAGGAACTGTGACTAGGTCGGCCAGTCCAGGTTAGGTGACACTCTATAGGCAGAGGTTTCTGAATTACTAGGTCTAAAGAATAAGGCATCCAACAAGGAAGGCTTCCCTGCCCATCTCTGAAGATAATTAACTGTATAGCCATTTTACTCCTGTGAATCCTATGATTCTCTTTTTTACTAAGTGGCATACTTCAACATTGTTTTATATAATTTAATTTTTTATTTAAATGTGCTATGCCAAATCCATTTTAAATTACTGCATGTGTTTAGAGAAGAAAAGTATTTATATCAACACAATGTACAGTGTAGAGAAACAATCCTTGAAAAGTATAATCTCTTTCAAAAACAAAAATATAGAAAAATAGCTTACTTCAGTTGATATATAGGTGGAGCCGTACCTGGATATTCATTAGGTAGCATCACCTACAAAATAGTTTTAAAACAAATGTTTACATTTCATCATGGATCAAAAATAACCACATTTACAAAGCCAGTCACTGAACAAATAAACTATATTTCTAAAGCTAGCCACTTAACAAAGCTAATCTTGCCACATTAAAAAAAAAACAAGATCAATTTTCAGCTAAATCTCTGATAGGACTCCTTTCTCATATTTACGTTCCTATCTTAAAAATGTTATTAGTGATCATTCTGACTCAAGTCTGTCAATCATCTATTAAGAACATTTAAACAATTAAAGGAATTGGGATAGGATAGATTGAGACTATCAATTAAAGCTTAACTTAAAGATCTGAGATTTAATTACCGATGTTCAGATATCAATCGTTAACAAAAACCAACAATAAAAAAAGACAACTTAGAAACTATCACACAATAGTATAATGATTACAGCAGTAATCATGAATACAACAGTAGTAAATCATAACTAAATGTTATAACTGTAAAGTGACTATACAGAAAAGGGGGAAATACCTGCAAGCAAAGTGTCCACTTGGGGTCATCTATATCGTCGCTAATTCTAATACAAAATACTTTGGCACAGTCATCAATGACACACCATTCCTCGCCATATATAGCTGCCATTGCTTCAATTTCCTCATTCTGAAAGAAGGTGTTGAGGACAGTCAATGAAGGTACATAACCCCCAACCCTTCATTTTCCTTATTCCTTTATAAGGTATGCACTTAACCAGCCTTGACAAAGGATCCCAGAATTAATGTTGCCGGTCGCCATGTTCTACCCTCTGGGTGGTTACGCCTGGAACTAGTCTTGTCACATTACTTCCTTTTTAGTCACTATTGAGCCAAAATATATTTGTACTCCTATACCCCCATGAGATTCACAAATGAAAAGACAACCTATCTTCTCTGCTCCACCTTTTTTGTTTTTTTAAACAGGCGACCCCCACCCTCACGCCCCAGTAGTACTGTCACATACTAGCTCTTTATTCCTTTCTCATTTGTTTTGTTTTGGATTTGGGCACAGAATGGAGTGGTTTAGGCCTTTTTGGTAATCAAATCCTCAAAACATTTCAGAAATGCTTTTGATTTGGGTGAAATAAGGAAAATAACCTGAACGTAAAAGTGAAAACGGGGGGGAAAGGATGCCTTCAACTGTTCCATCTCCTTTTGTCCTCAGAGCCCAGTAGGGAAAACCCTAAGCTCGCCCACGTGGCGGAAAGCCAAGAGGAGAGCGACTCAGTGGGCCCTCAGGGAACTCCGGGGGCTACGCTGTTATTGCCCATTCTGCAAGGGCAGAAACCGGGGTACTCCGGTGGCTTTTCCAAGGTCACCCCGCGGAGACAGGAGCGGGGTGCAGAGCCCAGTTTCTGCCTCAGGCCCAGAGCTGCTCAGTCGCGTGCTGATGGTTGACGATGACACCGACCCGGGCAGCCCGAGCCCGCCGACGCCCGGGAGCCGCGGGCCGCAGAGCGCTCGGCAGAAACCAAACGCCGGGAAAAGGAAACCAGGCGGAGCACACGGCGCAGTCAGCGGCCGGGGCGGTGCCGGCGGGACAGAAGGCCAATCCGGGCGGAGGGCGCCTCGGCGGCAGAGGCCTAGGGCGGCGAGGCGAGGCCAAGCCGAGCCTGGAGGTCGGCGCCCCGCTGGGGCCTCACCTGCCTCTGGTCGCTCCCTGCGTCCCCCTCAGCCATGTGGCCCCGGGAGCGGCCAGGCGGCCGCCGCCAGCCCAGGTCCGGAGCGCGGGGGCGGGGCGGCGCGGGGAGCCGGGCGGCGCAGGGAGCCGAGCGCCGGCTGCCGCGCGGCCGACCCGGAACAGCAACTCGGGCCACGCCGCACAGCCCTCCTCTGCTTCCGGGGCGCGCGCCAGGTGGCGAGGGGCTCCGGGCGCTGGTCTGGTCTCTGTTCTGCTGCCGTTTGGGTGGGTCGGGGGGGAAGCCGCTGGCTCCTGGGGCGCCCGGAGGCTTTCTTGCCTCTGTCCCCTGGAATGTTGTAGGGTGGGGGATTCCGCTCGCCCACTGAGGCCCCGACACCATCGGACCCCCTAGGAGAAGTGGGGGGATCAGTTAATCTCCACCCCAGGAAGGAACTTGACCCACAGCTCCAGACTCATCTTGGCATTTCAAGGCATTATGTGTTTTAAGAAATTTTACCTCATTTTGGCAAAGATGATTTTGGTTTACCAAGAGCGAGAGAGGGCAGATCATTTTGACAACATGTGGAAATCCACTCATTGTTATGTTGTGTTTTTCTTTAATGTTCTGAGACATTTTCTTAAGGAGCTATTATTGTTCAAGACGCTAATTATGCCAATCAGCGTAAAATTCATTGTTTCATTATCCAAAAACTTTGAATCAGTTTGTGTCATTCCTTACTCGTCCCTCATCCCAGTTTATGTATTCCGATACTTTGGTTGTGAATTACCATCTGTCACGTTTTAAGAGGTACTTTAATCAAATCATTTACTCTCTTATTCTAGAGGTTTTTTTTTTTTCAATCCCCTCTTGCCTCATTTCCTTCACACACACAAAAGCTCAAAATACTACATCTTGCCTCTCCCCTTTTCTTTAATCGTGGGCATTTTTTAAGTTCCCCATTAGAACTCTCTGGTGAGTCAAGAGTGCACTCCCTGAGAACCTGTAAAGAATTCAGTCTAAATTACTTTGAGGAGATGTTGCTATAATGCTGTGGGTTTAGTAATTCAACAGACATTTACTAGGCTCTTATGCTAAGCTATGGAGATGCAAAATCAAATGTCCTGCATTCTCATAAAGAGCAAAGTTGTGAGACAACAAGCTAATCGGTCAGGGCTAGAAGTATATCCTATTTTGTTAGTAACACAAAGAAGAACCGTATGTCCAAACTTTATTGGCCTTCTTGTTCCAGAGAAAGTTTCAACTGAATTATAGAACTGAAGGATAATTGAATAATTATGTTCAATTGATAAGAATAATTGAAGGAGAGGAAAGGTGTTATAGATAGAAAAATACTGGCAAAAATAGACTGTAGCTCATTTAAGGAACTTCATGCACTTTGTTATCTCTGACATCACAGCTGTTAACCCCTCTTGCCATATGGCTTGTATAAGCCTTTGATGATTATCTCCACAGATGTGCAAATTTTAGTTCCATGAAAGGACTTGGAGGGCTTTAGCACTGTGATGTCAATCACATCCCCTTCCTCCAACTGTTTGGTTGGGACACAGTATTAGTTTTTCATCTTGAGCAAAAATAGTTTCAAATTCCTCTTCCCAACCAACTTGGGCCCCAAAGTCAATGTTACAGCCCTTCTTTCCTGGTATTTCTCTTTGAGGTGAGGAATTTGCCTGGAAGTTCTGAGAGGGCCTGGCCACAGTGCATCTACAGTTGTCTGAAATCTGTAGTCATCATGCTAATGCTACCTAGCTGCTTTCCTTCCTTCACTCTGAACTCTTCCTTCATTAGTCTCATCATATGTCTTACATGTTCAATTGTATAATGCAGTCCTTTTCCCACTTAGAACAAAAAATAGCTATAGAATCCTTTCTTTAGTGTTAGCTTATATAAAACAGATAAAGTTGTTCTGAATGGGCCTGATGTTCTGATGATGGGCCTGAAATTCCAACTGCTCAGCAGCCCTTCCTCACCCAGAGCCCCCTTTCTAAGATTTTAAAGCCAAATTTGAAAACTACCACATTACAATGTAACAAAAAACAATATACAGCATAACTTAACTTTCTAAACAAAGCATACTGTATCAGTTTATTATACATAGTACATCTTTTCATACCACCTTATAGAAACCAAGTATATCTTACCTTCTGCAGACTCTATGTTTTTTTAATTCCAATTTCTTCATAGTTAGAGACTTTAAATCTTCAAGCTCAGATTCTAAATAGACATGATTTTCTGAAGATGGGAACAAAACAAAACCTTCCCTAAAACCCCAAATTCAGATATGCAACAAGCACTTGGAAAGAGGAAAGAAGTAATTATTGAACTAGCAGTGTAGTAGGTAGCCTACATTTTGCAGACTATATTGAAAGAAAGCGAGACTCCACAGACAATTCAATTGAAAAAGACTACTTTCTATGGATTTTGAATAGTTGCCTAAGCAGAGGCTGAAAGTGGACTGCCATTAGAAACAAAGACTTGATACAAACGTGATCTCTAAGTCAGATGCTGCTCATTTCAACATCCATTTACCCAACGGGTTACCAGATGTCTCCTTCAAATGCAGTGTGTTAAAACTAACCCAATATATTTTGCCCTAAACATTTATTTCCTCCCCCTCCCCACTTTTCAATAATTGGCAACCACTGCATCAGTAATTGAACAAATTTGAAACCTGGGAGACATTGTGTTCCTCTCTTTGCCTCCATACCAGAGAGCAAGTTCTGATGATTCTGATACTTTAATACCCCTTACATTCTTCATAGTCTTCTTCTTAATCCTTCTAATTCCACTGGGCCCTTTCTTCATGTTATCTTCTTCACATTCACCAGAGTAATCATGGAAAATATACAAGCTTGATCATGTCTTTTCTTCTATGAAATTCTTTACTTGTTTTTCACAGACTGCACAGTTACACTAAACACTTAACACAGTATGTTTCTGGCTACCTGTCTAATGTATTACCCACTATTTCCGCCAGTCCAGGCTAGTCTACTTAAACTCCCTTTGATAAAAGGATTCATGACATTAGAGGGGAAAAGTACGAAAATTGCTATTTCACACAGTAAAGCCTGTCAAGAGAAGTAAGATATACAGAGAGGCCAGTGACTAGAGTGAAACACTGGAGCATATCCTAGTATTAGAATAACTATTGAAGTCTTCAGGTGACCTGGAGGGTTGCATGGGGCCAAATCCCTTAGACACTCCCATGTAAGAGAAATATGATGACTGGCTACACCAGAATTTCTGTAAGGATGGCCATTAGAGCCCAATATGGCTAGGGAAAGGGAATTGAAACTTTTTGCTCATGCTTAAGAAACAAACTGTACAAACCAAGTAATTGGAGGGGAGGCAGTATGTTAATTGAAGCTACCAAAAATGAATGCATATACGTATGGAGATGATCATTAAGGGGTGTAAAAGCAGCATGACAAGAGGGGATTAACAACTGTGATAGAGGCCAGGGCAACGAGTTGGTTGGATGGACAAAATCAAGTCCAGAAATGTATTCATCTCCTGACTGCAACAGAGGTAGCTGTCACACCAGAGCGGGGGAGTAAGCCTATGAAGGGTTCTTCATAACCCAACTTAAATGGTTTGAAAAGGTTCTTCTAGGATCTTATTACTCAAATGAAGTCTGTGGACCAACAGCATCATATTATCTGAGAACTTATTAAAGAAACAGAAACTTAGTCCCCATTCCCCCCATTCTATGCCTTTTAGTATTATGGCTAGATGGTTTTTATGCACATTAAAGTTTGAGAGTCTTGTGTGATGACCATGGAAAATACCTGGAGATCTTAGAGAGCAGAGAGAGCAATTGATTGAGCGCCCCAGCCACTCTGAGATCTATGACTCTCTTTACACTAGACCATGTTCCCCATGGGCTTCTCTAAGCTAGTAGCTTAGAGACCCATTCATCAAAGACTGGCATTCCTCTGAAGGGGAACTTGAACTCTAAGGCTCCTAGAAGATCTTCTTGAGCTTCCTAACAACTCCTACCGCACAAACTTCCTTCCCTCTCCCAACTCACTGAGGGTTAGATTTGCATCAGTCTGGTGGTTCTCAGAGTCTTTTCATACTCCTTCCACATTTTTTCTTCCAGGTATTTCCCCCAATAATTTTTTTAAAGATTTATTTTTATTTATGCACACAAGAACTGGGGTGGAGGCTAGAGGGACAGGGGTGGTAGTTATCTCAAGCTATTCTTGCCACCAGGAATTACTGACAAAGAATAAAGTGGCTCAGATCACATTATGGAGAAGTTAGTTTTGGATGAAGACTGGAGTTATCAAGCATAACCATCGCCTGAATCAAGCTAATGAAGAGAAAAGACTCTTGCTACTGAATGCGTGGACTTAGAACTTTCAGGATGAGATTCTAAAATTGAATTTTGACACAGTTTTCCTTTGTACCCCTTTTCATGGAACAAATGCATTTATTCACCCACAAAATATTGCATTGGTTGGCATTTGAAATGGAATTAATGTGAACTCATCAACAGTGTGGCAGGGGTTTGACAGGAAACAAGTGGCACACTCAAGGAATTTAAATGAAGAGAGAGTAAGGAAGGGATGGTTTATAGAAGAAGGGGCAAAGTTAGGAAACCCAGAAGGAATACAAAAGTAGCCAGGAGCTATTAACTGCAGGAAGCTGTTAAGATACCCAGGAAGGAAGGAACAGTGTTGGGGGAGATGGGCAAGAGCTGCACCATGAAACAGGGGCAGCTCAACAGAAGCTGTGGCTTCAGAAAAAATGCAGCCACTACCAAAATTCTTAACAAATGACTAGGGTTGAGGGTGTGGATTGATAGTTCAACCTTTCTCTTCCTGTTTGCAGTGTCCTGTCATACCTCTATTCTCTGAACCCAACTGGAAGGCCAAGGACGTTAGGTGGTTCAATCCCTACAGACCAACCTCTCAGGACATAGAGCAGGGAAGACGAGTGGAGAATGTATTAAGACGACAAATTAGAGTCCAAAACAACAATCAATCTATAGTTTGAACATAAACAGATGTTTAGAGTGATATAATCCACTTCCAGGCCCATCCCTAAAACCCCTAGTGTGCTCCTCTGCACTCTCCTGTATGTTAATGATGGTGTGTTTGCAATAGAAGGTGTCAGTTTCAGTAAAACAAAGAAAGAGGGTCTCCCTGGTGGCACAAGGGGTTAAGTCTCAGCACTATGAAGCTATCACAGCCACTGCAGCACGAGTTCCATCTCAGGCCAGGGAGCTTCCCACATGGCGCAGCAGACCTCTCCTGCCTCACCTGCTGCTCCCATAGCAGTGTACATCAGTAGATCTGCCTGTTCTGCTCCCCACTCTGTCTCTGGTGAATCCTCTCACCTCACCCCTCCCACACTTCTGGCCTGCACCCCAGCAGGGTGCATAAATAAATAAATCTTTAACACAAATAAACAAAAAGCTAACCAGTTATGAATGCAAGTATGTTTGTGCAATAATAGCGACAAATAGCTCACTAATTAATGTGGTTATGAGGATGTTGCCACAGTTTAATAAAAGTCAACAGAAAGTTAAATATTATGCTAATGTTCAGCTCTGAAATCATTTAAAATAAAAAGGGCATTCTACATTTAAATCTTTTTGTTTACCTTCCCAATATGATAAATTCAATGGAACTAATACACACCAGGTCACAGGCTCAGCAGCTATGCATATTTTTTGAAATTGCATAGGATCCTGAGAACATCAGACACACTTCTAAAACTGAATTTTAAAAAAATGCCTCAAATGCAGTACACTTAACTGAAGAGGTCACCATCCTAAAAGGAACGTCTTTCCGAACTGCACATGACCTCAATGTGGGGGAGGAGCCATTATCTATTACAACAGGAGGACAAGACATCTATAAATTATACACTGAAAATTATGTACAAACCCATCCAAAAGATTTTTTTTCAAGCAGTGATCAAAAGAACTACTGATAAATAATAATCTAGAATAGACAAATCATTTCAGTCTTTAGTTTGTGGTATGAAAAAATTAAGAAATGAGAGTAAATGCCTGCAGAAGTACATTCTTGGTTTTACAATAAAAAGACAGAAAAGGGATTATAATCTAATATACAATTATTTTATTAAAAGAAACCAAGAACCAAAATAAGATATAAACAGTAAAAACAAAGTTCATTTTAATAAAACCATAAGCCTGAAAAATTACTGTGAGCTGCAAAGCTAGGTAAGGAGCAGTTTGGTTTTCAGAATCATCTCGTCTGTTAAAAGTTAATTTAATTTCATAACTAAATACCAAAGCTGGGAGGAAGAGAAAACTAGTGGTCCACTGAAAGTAAAGCAGCATTGAAAACAATTCTGAATTCTGAACAGAAAGCACTGAGTTGAGACTTCTTCTGTGACTCAACAGAGAACAGAATACTAGTACTCAGGAGTAATTGAATTTGCAAGAAAGAGCCAATAAATAGTTAAAAATAAAGACCAATAAGGCTACAATGAGTCCTGCTCTTAATCACTGACAAAGATTTAATGTGTGAAGCAGGATTAGCTCACAAGGGAGAAGTCAGAGAATGGAGCAGAGTTGAAGAGGGAAAGTCACTGCATCGGGCAGCCTGTGAGTCATTAAAAGATTGGAGTGAGAAAAAACCACAATCACTTAGATTGAACCACTGATGTTTTTTACGAATAGCTTCCTCCTTGAAAACTAAGGGAAAGACAATTTGAAGATATTAGGAATTTTATTTCCAAAGGCATAGTCTGAGCAAAAGAAAGAGTGAAGACAGCAAAGTTGGGGCTGGCGGGGGGAGCTACAAGTAATGCTGTTGAAAAGTCTACTGGTGGAGATGGTTTTGAACTAGCTCAGGACACCAGAAGGACAATATTTCTGTATGGGAAGAGCTCAGGAAGCCCCACTTTGGCAGTCATAAGGTACTTCAATGCCAACATGTTCTGTGCCATTAATTTATTTGAACTATCAATCGCAGGAGGGCCGTGCCTGCCAATGAGCACAAACTTAACTACATGTCTGCAATGAATGTAGCCATCAAGAACAGAGAATTCTTTTTCTGACTCACTGACATCAAAGTAAAATACGCCCCACTGCTGATATCTGGAAATTGCCTACTTCTATATGCAAGTATGTGGTACTGAATGAATGAATTTATCAGTGGTGAATGACACAGTCTCTGCTCTAGTAAGCCTTTACATATTATCTCAAGATTCCACGATTATTCCAATCTTCTTTCCAGTGGTAATTCTAAACAATATCATTC
Source organism: Scalopus aquaticus (assembly GCA_004024925.1). NCBI lineage: Eukaryota > Metazoa > Chordata > Mammalia > Eulipotyphla > Talpidae > Scalopus > Scalopus aquaticus. The sequence goes on from PVIJ01010587.1 coordinate 32,167, forward strand.
ATATTTGCGGGTGATTCATAAATCTGTATCGAGCCCTCACATTCTTCCCACATATATTCCCACAGTTTCAATTTTTTGTGACATCTCTCAAATTTACTTTGTTGAAGGTACTCATTTCCTTTTTCTTGGTGTTTTCTATCTAAAGTTGAGGCTGAGTGTAAAAACCATCATTTCTAATGTCCACTCTATTCTAGTCCTAACTCATCTGGGCTTCCCAACTCTTTTAGAATTCATTTTACTTATCATTTCCAGGTGTTATTATGATTTAACTTTTCTGGATAGATTTCATTGTATGATTTACCTCCAAAGTTAGATTATAAACTTCAGCAGACCAAGAATTTGTATATAAATGTATCACTTTTTCTGTTGTGCTCCTTCCTTTCTCTAACAACTTGTTTTCTCTCAAATTCTTAGTTGAGAAGAAAAATTAGTGAACACCAGAGGGCAGTGGAGAGATCAGAGATAATAAGTTTGCAACAAAAGGCCATAGGTTTAGCAAAGTTTTTATTACAATAGGACTTACTAAGAGTTCTCTTTAGCTTAGTATAAATGAATGTAATGGATTTGCTGACCGCCCCTGACCCCAGCACTGTTCTTTAAGACAGGATAATTTTAGGTGGGAGGTCACTCAACGTTCATGACGCAGAATTCTTGGACTGCTTTTGTGTTTTCCAGGGTGATGGGTTACACCTGTGTCTCATAGAAACCATCCAAGGGTGGTAAGGTGGCAGTTAAAAAACAAAGAAAAGCGTGTGTGTTGGGGGTGGGGGGGAGGTGGACTATGTTAAGTGAAATAAATCAGAAGGAGAAAGACAAATACTAGTTAATGATTTCACTAATATGTGGAATACAGGAAAACAAACCAAGGAACAGACAAAACTAAACCAAAACAAACTCCAGAAATCTTACTGTAGAATTAAAGTTTTTTTGGGGGGGATGCTTTGGGCACACACTTCCCTTCCTTTTATCACTCCATATGGTGGCTATAAGAGAGAGCTCTTTGGAATTTAATTCCACTGTGCTCCACGTGCTTCCACTACCAAGTAATATTTCCTTTGCAGAAGCTCCTTATGGTTCAGTCTTTGGCTCTCTGAGTAACAACTGAAATGACCCAGTTTAGGTTGATAAAACTCATTGTTTGCAAAGTTTTAGAATAATGACCTGTCAAAGGGGGATTAAATTTATTCTGTTCAATTTTATATTGAGGACCACCAGCTGAGAGCCACATGGCACCAGCATTTGCCTCCATAAGAGGAACTTCTGAGGGCAATAATATTAGGTAAAAGTGGTGTAGGCTGCACTGTGAAGCAGTGATTGTCAGTCTAGGTGGGGAAATTTCCAGTCAGGCTGGGGAAATACCTCTTCAGAATGTGGTCGAGGACAATCTCACTTTAGAGTTCAGGTTGGACTAGAGAACTTTTGATGACTTTTTCAAGTCTAAGATGCAAGAGTCTGTGATTTGATCCACACTACCAAATCAGGCACAAAGACCCATCCACTCGCTGCCCTTGCTTAAATCTTTATGACTTCAGTAAAAGAACCAAATGGCATGCTATCGTAATTCATGGAGGGTGGGGTCTGACCTGGCTGTCTTGGTTGTTGAGGGTTTGTAAAAGGCAGAAAGACACAGGAGCCCAGGTCTCTAGGGAGCTGAACAGATGGGTCTAAAGGAAAGGAGTTCTGGAGCCCTCAATGGCTTTTTAGGCTTTTTAATAGTCTCTTGAGTGAGGCAACCAGGTACAGGGCAGGCAATGGGGCCAGGGGGGCCAGGAGGCTGGCAGGCCTCCCAGCCCCTGGCAAATTTTCGCCTTCTCAGGCTCTCTGGCAGCATCTCGTGGCCTCTCTGCTGCACCCCAAATGGTCCTCAACTCCATGCTCTGCTCTCTGCCGCTTTTGCTGCTGTTGCTTCTGCTGCTTACAAGACCAGTCTCTGGCTCAGTTGTGCCCACTCACACAGGCCCAGTTGTGCCCACTCACACAGCCCCTACTCCAGGTGCCCACCATCAAGCATGTGAGTAGGCCTGCAGAGGTCCATCATTGAGGGGAGGGCAGAAAAACCTGACAATTTCACTTACCTACAGGATTACTCAGGAATAGATGCTGAAATTTAGCGAGAATCTGGAAAAGAGAGAGGTGTTTTTGCAGGCTCAGAGTGGTGCCAAGACCCAAGCTTTTAGCAGCCCACCAATCATCAGCCAAATATGAAAGACAAGGCTGGGACTGGGAGGAGGAATTGTAGCGGCAGGATGACTCAGGGAGCACAGGTTCTCAATGGGGCTGCACAGATGGATCTAAAGGAGGAGGAGTCTTGGAGACCTCGGTGGCTTTTTAAGGCTTTTAATGGTCTCTTCTAGGCAACCAGGTATAGGGCAGGCAATGGGGGCAGGGGGCCGGGAGGCTGGCAGGCCTCCCAGCCCCTGGTGAATCTTTATGCTTTTTGGGCTCTCTGGCAGAGTCTCATGGTCTCTCTGCTGCACTCCAAAAGGTCCTCTGCTCCATGCTCTATTCTCTGCTGCCGCTTTTTCTGCTTTCTGCTTATAAGCCCAGTCTCTGGATCAGGTGTGTCCACTCATGCATGCCCATACTCTATGCCAGCTACCTGCCATCAGGCATGCGTGTAGGCCTGCAGAGGTCCATCACTGAGGGGAGGGTGGAAAAACCTGATAATTCTCCTGTTTACCCTACAGGAATGCTGGGTTTATTCAGGAAATTGTTATTTCTGGGAAATGGTGGGCTCATGTCTTAGAAAGACCGTCTCCTTCTTAGGCCTCGGAGTAGGGTTTGTATAAGGATATCTTAAAACAACTGAGTTTTCCCAGGTTCCAGTTGTTATCTTGTTGCTACTTAAGGGTAGGTTTGGTTCTTATCTCCTTGATTCATCTGTGGACAAAGAAACTCAGCAGGGGAATGCTGGAGGCCTTTTAGAAATTAATGAAGGATGGGTACTAAGGCTAACCAAGAAAGAGGCCTTTCTTGGTTTTATTTTGTATTTGCACTGTTAAGATGAGCAGTAGGTAAAGACTCTTACGGAAGAGGTGGTTATTGGAAAAAGGCAACATCAACTGGGTGGATTGTTGAAGATCAAGAACAAGAGAGATGACAGCAGGAAGTGGGGGGTAGCTATTTCTGGGTTCAAGGAAGAGAGAAACACTCAGGTTCTATCAGGTAAAAAGTGGAAATTCATTGCAGCAATATGGAGAGATGAAAGCAGAAACTTCTGTGTTACTCTGAAAGGTTGTGACGATAAGGCTGCAGTCCCAACTGGCACCATCTCAACAGGGCTCTCACCCCTTCCCCCTTCTCTCATGTCTTCACATTCTGGGATCATTCACACCTTTTGCTCTATTCTGGATCATTTTTCTAGCCTTTTTTTTTTTTTTTTTTTTTGCCATTTCACAGTTTCTCTTTTTTTTCTGGCTTCACTTCCTTCATGTGCCTTTCTGCATCTACCCTGGCTAAAGAATGTAGTTGGTATGATTCATAGTCACATAGGCTTAGAGCAGATCTACATAGTTAATGGCACCCAGTAGATTTTCTCTTGGGCAAAGTGGGTTATGAGGCCTCTGTCCCGTAGCCTGACAGAGAGGTGCCCTTTCTTTAGGGCCACCGCTGTGTCTTCAGCTGAGCCAAGAATTGTAAACTGCTCTGGAAAGTCCTCTAGAGAGAGCTGTGTGCAGGGCAGATTGAGAGTCCAACAAAGTATAGTGTAATTGTCAGGCATACTGCTTGACCAGATAGTTGTGGATAAAAAAGCTGGGTAAGTTCATGATGACTAAGGTAAAGGTGGAGCTAGAAATATTTCTGAAGAAGCCTGTGCCTAATGGGAAAAGCTTTGAAAGAGAAGAGACTGACTGGAAAATTTAAAAGGCTAAGAGATTTTAACAGGCATGTTTGTGATTATGTTGCTCTTTTCTGGGCAAGCATCACACCAGGATAGTGTGTATGTGTGTGTGTGTGTGTGTGTGTGTGTGTGTGTGTGTGTGTAGGTGGGTAGCTACCTCTCCTACAGAAGGTAGTCTTGTGGAATTATAAGCCGGTGCTCTACCCTGTAAGCCAAAAATTCAGTCTCTCTCTCTCTGTGTCTGTTACTCCACTCTTGCCTCTTCTGTAGAAAGGGAAAGGAGAGGGAAACGAATTATTGGGATTTATTCTTTCCTAGAGTAGCACATTGGAAAAACTGCAGATGAGATCTTTCCATCCCTATCTCTGGAAAGGCCCTAGTCTTGCCCTCTCAGGCCAGATTTTCAATTGTTCTGTTGATGCCATGCAATACACCCCTATTTGCTGAAGTTAATCATTGTCAGTAATTGTTGCTTACAATGAAGAAAACTTATAGATAGGGGGGTCTTTTTTAACTTTTTGTGTGGGGCCCCACCAAAACCAATCATTAGTGCAAGCAGTTGCTTAGAGTTCCATGTATCATACCTCTAGGAAACAGGGACAGGCACAGAATTAAGTCTAGATAAAAATAATTTAGTATCTAGGAATATAACAACTCAAATATTTTACTTATTACATAAACTGGATATAATGGCACAAATGACAAAAAAAAAAAGTCAGGTTTGTTTTTTTTTTTTAAGAAAAAGAAAATCCCAGTGACCTCATAGTCTTGATGATCTGGAGTTAATAATAACTACAAAGTGCTTAATATGTAGGTATATAGGTGGTTAATTTTCCCCAACTCAACAATTTATCTGCATTTGCCTGATGACACCTGACCTACTTTTCAGCATTCCAGGCAGTAATTACCCAAAGCCCTCCCCAAAGTCTCAGTCCATAAAACCCTCCTTTTAATAATACTTAACAAGCCCCTAGAGTATTCCTGCAAGCACTTCAAAGTTACACTAGCACCAGGGGAGTGTTTTTAAAACATGTAACATGCATTCTGGGGTGTTTCAGTTTGAAGACAAAATTGCAGGGACACAAATAACAGGTTCTGTAATCTGGTGGGAATCACTGGGAAATAAGAAGACTATAGTAGTAGAAAGCTGTGAACTCTCTAAGTTTCCTGAAATACACAAATAAGAGTCCTAGGTAGATCCAGTCTGCACTAGGCAATGGGCAATTCTGATGAAGCGCATGGTGGTATAATGCTACCTCATTAGCTTTACATTTGGATTAGGCAAGGATGCAAATGAAGGGTGAAGCTACTCTAAAATTCCTTTTTCTTTATTCCAGAGCTTCATTTCTATTCCTACTTAGATGCATCATTAATAAGGATGGCATAGTTACTTGAACACGCTCTGTCTGCAAACTTAAAATATTTACCTGTTCATAACTCAGAAAAGAGTACAGAGAAAACAGATTTTAGAGGTTCAATTTTAGCCAAATATTCCTCAAAATAGAGTATGATACACCTAGGGACAATATAGTGGTTGCTCTGTTCTAGGACTGTGCTGTTCATATGGTAACTGCTAGCAACATGTGGCTATTTAAATTAAAAGGAATTAAAATGAAATAAAATTCAAATCTTGAGTAAAGTTGGCCACATTTGAAGAGCTCTGTGCACATATATGGTTAGTGGCTGCTCTATTGGAGAAGATAGAGTCAAGAACATTTTTATCATTGCAGAAAATTCCCTTGGACTGCAGTGTTCTAAAATAAGATTATTACACCCTCGTGTTTTTGTCTGTACTAGTTGGTAATAAACATGCCTAAGATATATTTTCCTAAATATTATGTATGTAAATCCCAAAGAGACTCTTGTAAGAATACAATACAAGTGATAATCTTATCCTAATAGGAACTTCCCTGTTGGTGACTGTATTAGTTACCTCCTGTTACCGTCATCCTCTCATTGGCTATGATGTTTTCATTTACAAACTCAAGAAGAATAAAGTAATTTGAAATAGTAAAAGTAGGGAACTTAGGCAATTAAGTAGTCGTGGTGAGAATTAAGGCTTTCATGGAATTATTTGAAATATTTCAATAGTCAGTTTTTATTTTCGCTGTGAAGATTCTTAGAAAATAGCCCTGAGATTTCCTTTTTGTCAGGCAGCTGTGACTGCCTTAGTTACCACAAATTTTGCAATTGAAGTAATGTGTGTCTTTTTATAAATAAATAAAAGATGATGTTATTGTGGATCACACAAGCAAGTTGCTTATGTTCTCCAAAGACACTGTCACGTAATAAACCATATGCAAGGAAATGATCAAGCTATCCCATAATAGGTTCTCGATACGTTATTAGAGTTTACTGAAAACCTACAGTCCCTTAAAAATGAGTTATTAGGGCCTCCCCGGTGGCGCAGCGGTTAAGCGCTGCGCTGTGGAGCTGTCGGCAGTGGCGACGCGAGTTCGACGCCCGGCCAGGGGGAATCCCACATGGCACAGCAGACCTCTCCTGCCTTGCCCGCTGCTCCCCTCAGCAGTGTATTTCTGATCTGTCTGTTCTGCTCCCTGCTCTGGCTCTGGTGAGCCCTCTCGCCACCCCATGCCTCTGGCCTGTACCCCAGCTTGTGTGTATAAATAAAAAATAAATCTTAAAAAAAAATGAGTTATTAACTTTCCATTTCAAAAAACATGTTCATTAAATACATTGGAAAATACAAGTTGAAACTGTTTCATATGTTCATAATTTTTCTCGTCTTTTTTGGTTATGCGCTTTCTTTTTTTAAAGTTGTGATAATATTAGATTTTGAACTTTCCCATTATAGACTGTGTTAACTCCTGGCTAGACATGTTGTACAATGAGTCTGAAGTGTCCTATTTAAGAAAAATTATTTGATGGGGAGAGGAAGGAAAGAACATTTTTAAATCTTTATCCCTTTAAGTATCATATATATATATATCTTATCTTATATATATATATACCCTATCATATATATATATATATATATCATATATATATACCCTATCTTATAACCGCTCCACCTGTATGACATTCTGAGACTCTCCTTTTTTTGGGAAAGTGTAGTTTACTTTACACTGCCAATTAAGTTCTCCTGTGTGTCAAGTGGAAACCAAAGCAAAGCAAATCCCTGAGCAGCTGGGTGATGTAGTATTTAATAACAACTTGCCAGAGCATTAACTTCATATTTATATTTGTTTCTGTTTCGGGGTTTCCTCTCCGGCCACCAGCAGCCTCTGGGTAGTGGCCACCCCACAATTGGTTGAGGCGCGGTGAGAAGGGCGTAGCTGGGGTGCGGAAGCCTGACCCCTCCCGTAGCCGTAGGCAAAGCCCGGAAAGATCATCCGTGGTCCAAGCGGAACTGGAGCAAGAGGGGTCGGCGTGGGGCGGGGCGTGCCGGGGGCGGGGCCGGGGCGTGGAGCGCGCGCCGGTCACGTGCCGCACGGGCCTGGCGCAAATAATTCGGGCGCGCGCGCGCGATCCGGGGGCTGGCTGCGCCGAGGGGCGGTACCGCCTCCAGCAGCAGCGCCCAGCTGCTAAGGTCTCTTCCCGGTCCTGGGGCCCCCAAAGCTGGGCCGCCAGTCTTCGGGAAGTGGTAGCGCGTGTCGTGCCGCCCGCTTCATCGACGTGGGGCGGGCTGACGGGAAGCCTGCGGTCGTGGTCCCTGCCCGGAAGCTCTGGGAGCCGGGTGGTCGCGAGGTCAGTTTCTCGCGGCCGTACCCATCTGGAGTCCGAGGCTGGTTCCCATGCGCGCTGGTTCCCGGCTACCTGATGCTCGAGGCGGGTGGGTTTGCGGGGAGGTCTCTCCGCTTCTGGTGGTTGTGGTGGTGGTGATGGTCGGGGAGGGGTGCGCGCGCGTCTGCCGCACCTCTGGGTGATCAGGGTCGTGGCGGGGTGATGCTGGGATCCAGGCCAGAGCTCGGCTTCCTGGCGACACGCTGGCTACTCCTGCGCTGCAAGGAAGTTAGTTATTAAAAGTAGCAAGATGTTGGCATTTGTTCAGCACTTAAATGCGCGATGCTAAGACATAATGCTGGTGACACTTGTATTTTCCACCAAGTCTTCCACCAAGTCGTCACCAAGTCGTCAGCTGCGTACTTGGTACTTTGATGTGCCCGTCGTTAACTTTTAGTTTGTTACCCATAAGGAGCTTTTGCATCACAGTAAGTCACGAGCTGTTCATGTGATCATCCTCATGTACCGCGTGGTCAATTCAACAAGTATGAAAGACTATCAAAGGGATTCAGAAACAGTATGAAATGTTGCAACTGCACAGTAGGAATGATTCACTTACCAGGTGGCCCTACTGATTGGCTGGTGTTGAAAAGGGTTATTCTGATTTAGTTAATAGTTTTCAGTTGTCAAAGTCATATTAAGCAGATGGTATTGTGAATTGTCCTTAACAATTGAATGTTTCAAATATAGCAGGTGTTTGTGGAGAGTTGAAAATACAGTGAAGTCAGCCTTAAAATCAGTGACATTTTCCCTGAAAACTTTTTGCATTGCAGTTGATACATCTGGATATAGAGTTCTGAATATCCTCAACTCTTTATTCAGCATTTGGAAAACAATTTGTTGATCTGCTTTGAGAGCTGGTAGTGATTGAGTTCAAATCTTGTGTAGAGTAGATTAATCAAGCTTTTTGCATCACTAGCCTCTGTGGCTATCACCTGCCGGCCTTGATGGTGTTGATGCAGAAGGTGCTTGGGAGTGTGGCCGCCGGGCAAGCTTGTCTGACTTTGGATACCTGGAGCATGTAAGTGGGCACACCTGAGCCCAGAGCCCAGGGAACTAAGGTCAGGGTCACTCAGAGAGGCTACCAGAGGGCAGGCTGTGTGATTACAGAAGAAGGGAGACCATGAGAGAATGTCAGAGAGAGCCCAGGGAAAGTGTAAAGATTCCCAGGGGGTTGGGTGCCTTGGTTGCCTCCCAAGCCTCTTGGCCTCCCTGCCTGCCCGCCCTGCCTAGTTGCCCCACTACATCTTGGTACAATGAATTTCTGTGGTCAGTGTGGTAAGTAAACACTCTGAATCCCACAACTGATATTTTTAGAGATTTCTGTATTAAAGAACAGTAACAAAATCCACTCTTTTGTTCTAAGCTAGGGGCTATCTCCAATCTATAAGGGGGGCTGGGATAAAACAAGGGAGGAAATTATCAGCTATGTTCCTTTTTAAATTTTAACTTTTTCTTTCTCCCTCAGTGGAGCAACTCATCCACAACACTGAGCAACTGATACACAAAAATAGGAGTTGACTGGTGCAAGATAAAGTAGATTTATCTGAAGCAGTTGTTGTATATCAGTGTAGAGTTTGACCAGAAGGCACTTGCTAAATTATCTCTTGTCTTTGTCTTGGGCAGGTGGCTAATTGTGGCTGTAGGCCACACAGTTTTGCAGCTATTTGAGCAGCAGGCACACCTGTAATTCAGAGCATCTAGATGGTCTATCTACAAAAACACTGATCCTCTGTTCTTCTCCTAAAACAAAGGGCTGTGAGAACTTTTTAGACCTAACAAGGTAGAAGAAAATACAGCCAGCTTCTTTTGGGGGATAACATGGTACAATGTTTATTAAATACTTTTTAAAATTTTACTCAGATACACAGTATTTTGATGTCGAAACTATGTGGCAATGTCTTACCTTTTTTGACATTATTAGAAGTTAAGCCTTTGTGCATTATGTGTATTTTCTGACAAAAGTAGTAGAAAATAGAAATCTACTTGACGCATAGAGGAGGGAGAATAAGATATCAAGTGCATGTGAGAAATCTGAGGTGATTTAGAACCTTCCTGAACCTGTCCCATGAAGCCTGATGTTAATAGGACTTTTTGATGACTGGTAAATTCTTTCCTAGAAAGAGGATAGGTGTTAGCAGTATAGGTACCAGCTTCTACCAGTCTTGCCAGAATTCATGAAGTGTCAGAAAAATTACTGTCTTGAGCTCTGTACAGTATATAAGTATCTTTTTTTAATTATTAAGGCAAAATGTTTTTATTAGGGAATTTAGAAAAGCAAAATGAAGAACATAAAAATCTCCCTTATATTTCCACCAGGATGATCAATACTGAGATCTTTTCTATCTTTAAATTTAGTTTCAATAACAGCAGGAAAATGCTATACCTATTACTTTATAACTTGATTGTTATTACTTAGCTGTACATCATGAATAAGTCCCTATATCTTGTAATATTGTTTTGATGTTCCATTACCATGACTACATAGAAGTTTATTTTGTGGTAGTACTATGATTTATTTTAATCAATACCCTTTTGTTGAGTATTTATTTGCATTACTTCCAATTTTAAGTATGTAAGTATCTTATATGACGTTCTTCATCCCTAGAAATGTTGGATTTTTCCTTACTCTGATAAATATGTGGTCAAGTATAAGAAATCATTTTAATACTTCTAGTAAGCGGATTTACTCCATCACTCTGACTTCTTGTATGCATCAGCAGGCAAATAGGAAATTACTAAGTGAAAGTTGTGTTTAACCTTACATTTCCTATCATGTAACAATGGAGAGTAACCATGTGTTCCTACTTTTTTTGGCTATATGGTAGATAACTTACTGGTATTATTATATATGAGTTTCACTAAATTTGGAAGAATTTTCAAACATGGAATCAAAATGGGAAATATTTAAATATTTTTTTCCAAAATTTAAGGAATTTTATCATACAAAGGTAATAGTACTATTGTCTAAAACTCGATTTATCTAGTTTGTGGGCTTCTCTGTCCTTCGCCTTCTGTTTACCCAAAACATTACTTGTTTGAATAGTAGTTAATAGTTTTCAGGATCAGTCAAGTTTAAATTTCAAATCAGGAGTGCAATTTAGGGTTAATTCTTTATTGTTGAAACAGATGAACTATATGTCAACTTAAGGTTAAATAGTTTCAAAAAACAAGGCCATGAAGCATTTAATTTTCTACAATTTTGATAAACATTAAATGTTTCGACTTAATAAAGGGACTGATAACCAGTCAATAGGATTTAGTGTTTGTTTGGCATCTATATCAGTGTGGGTATATAATTAATAAGAGAAGGTGATATAAATGTCAAATATAAAGTGAACAATAATTTGATATATAACATTTTACATTGAGTTTTAGTGGTTTACAAACTGTGGTATGAAATTACAATTACAGCCAGTTCTCTAGTTCTCCTCCAAAAGAGATTATGATGTTTATGAGGGCACAAAACTCTGTTGAGGAAGTTTGTTTCCCTAAATTAAATTTTTATATTTTTAAGAGACAAGTGCTTCTTAAAATAGATTTCATAATTTACTGTTACGTTCCTTAAGTTGCTGTGTTTTGGATTTCTCATTTCAATTAGTAAATAAAGCTTCTGAAAAATGAGATTAAACCATAATTAAATTTAACTTCCTCAACACTTATACTTTAATTAGGATCTGTGGCCTTTAATTTTTATTATTTTTTATTTTTTAAAGATTTATTTATGCATGCAAGAACTGGGGTGTAGGCCAGAGGTGCGGAGGGGGGGACAGTGAGAGGACTCACCAGATACAGAGTGGGGAGCAGAACAGGCAGATCCACTGAAGCACACTGTTGAAGGGAGCATCAGGTGAAACAGCAGAGGTCTGCTGTGCCATGTGGGAATCTCCTTGGCCGGGGATCAAACTTGTGTTGCAGTGGCTGCCGTTGGCTTCAGAGTACTGAGATGTAATCCGTTGCGCCATCAGGGAGGCCACCTTTAATTTTGAGAGGCTGAATTAAGTTTTATAAAATGTAGCATAAATGTTATTTCACTCCTTGATTAAAAGTTCTAGATTCTAGGGCCTCCCTGGTGGCTCAGCGGTTGAGCGCTGCACTGTGGAGCTGTCTGCATTGCTGCCAGTTCGACGCCCAGCCGGGGAGAATCCCACATGGTGCGGCAGACCTCTCCTGCCTCGCCTGCTGCTCCCCTCAGCAGTGTATTTCTAATCTGCCTGTTCTGCTCCCCACTTTGTATCTGGTGAACCCTCTCACCGCCCCACGCCTCTGGCCTGTACCTCAGCTTGTATGTATAAATAAATCAATCTTAAAAAGAAAGTTCTAGATTCTAGTGGTATCCTATAGTGACACATTTGATAAGTTTTGTGTTTTTCAGTTTCTTAACCTTTAAGGCAGAGTGTTAAGATATGAATCTGTCTTCTAATGTTTAATTTTAAAACAAAATGCACATAATTGTTTTATATATCTTGCTTTATGTGTATATACACACATACAAATGGACACATAAATATGTGATCACATCAGATAAGTTAACTGATTATTTGCTAGGAACTAATAAGATTGAGAGCAAACATTTATTTTCTTGCTGTCCCCATGTTTTTGTAGTTATTTTAACTTTCTGTGTTTCTCTCATATTAAAATAATACCAGGAAAAGAAACATACGATTGAGCAGCTAGCTACTTTGAAGTGCAGTGCTAAGCACATTGTAGGTTCTTTTTTCAACTTTTGTAAAATATATGTATTCATTCATGAACATTTTTAACTTTTCTCACTATTCAAACTCCTAGTATATAGTGTTTCACCTGTTTTGAACATTTTGACCACCTACTCCATGTAGGTCAGTATTTGAGGTTCAAAAAAATAATAGTTTTAATAACATGAATAATTAGACTCCTTTTGGCTTTGTTAATAGTTTAAAAGCTATTTGGGAACTGTGGGAACTGTGAAGCATCACATGCTTCTTGTCTTATGTATACTTTACAATAAAAGATAAAAAATAATAAAATTTTCTTCTGTGAGAATTTTGAAGTATACTATTCACTGGTGTTAAGTACATTCACATTGTGTGGCCATCACCACCATCCGCTTCTAGAACTTTTTAATGTCAAAGTGAAACCGTACCCATTAAACAGTAACTCCCCGTTTCCCCTCTACTTTCAGCCTCTGATAACCACCCTTTTATTTTGTCTCCATGAATATTTCTACTTTTGGTACCTCATATGAGTGAAATCATACAGTATTTGTCCTTTTGTGCCTGACTTATTTCAGAATTCATTCAATATTATAGCATAGATCAGAATTTCATTCCTTTTAAAGCCCAATTCAGTGTAGGTATGCACATGTAGGTATGTTTTTTAATACTTTTATTTCACATTATTGTTCATTTTCATACAATGTATGCTTTTTCTTCTCAGGTGTAGTCCCTGTAAAATTTCCACCACTAGTTCACCCATGATAAAGGAGAGGAAACATAAGCAGAGTGGTCTCTAGTCTCCCAGTTTTTGAAGCTCAAAATGTTCAAAATAGTCTCTTGACCATGGCATGATCATTAAATAATCTTAAAATCAGAGTTTGGAATTTCAAAAATGTGAAGAGTAGTTGAAAATATCCTTAAAGCGGGCCTCCCTGGTGGCACAACGGGTTAAGTCTCAGCACTATGAATCTATCCACAGCCACTTCAGCAGGAGTTTGATCCCCAGACAGGGAGCTGCCCACATGGCGCAGCAGACCTCTCCTGTCTCACCCGCTGCTCCCCTCAGCAGTGTACTTCACTAGATCTGCCTGTTCTTCTCCCCCCTCTGTCTCTGGTGAATTCTCTCACCATACCCACCTCTGTCTGGCCTACAGCCCAGCTTGTGTGCATAAATAAATAAATCTTGAAAAAAAATACCCTTAAAGCAATCTTTAAAAATACTGTATTCTCTGACTTGACCTGAGCCATAGCCTTTCTGTGCAACTGCAGTAGGGAATTATTTGATTTTCCTTTTGGTAGGAACCTCAGAGACAAAACACTTTTCTGAAATAAGTTCTCATGATACCAATGGATGTTTAAAAAAAAAAATCTATACAACATGTGAATTTGGATTGTATTTTGTATTTTTTTCCTAAAGATAAGGTAATCAAAGACATTGAATAGTTTCTTTATAAATTAGAGATGTAGCAAAGAAAGAAGCAGTGATATTCCTAATAGTCCTGGAGTGTATATTTTTAGAAGTCTCCCCTTTTGGGGTGCATGATTTCATTTCCTGTGTCAGATAAGAAAACAGGTGGAGGCTGCTGTTACGGTCTTTTTTAGGGTGGGGAAAACTGTTAAACTATGAGGACTTGTATTGGGGTGTGAGCCACTGAGAACAGTGGGGTAGAATTGCTGGGTTGGTCTCTGACTCAAGTAAAACTGTAAGATGAGCTCCACAGTTGCTTGGATTTTTTTTTTATCAGACTTATTCCCCATCTATCTTTCTTGGTTTATGAATTTTGGTGGATCATCTCCTGGTAGCTGCCCGAGAAGTAATGAGGACAGTAAATTTGCATCTTGGGTGTGAGCAGCTATATATTACCCCTACATTTGATTGACTGTTTACAGATTTTGATGTTGGAAATAATTTTCCTCCTGATATTTAGGGCATTGCTTTATTGTCTTTTAGTGGCTTATATTGAGGTGGAGAGCTCCAAAGCATTCTAATTCCTGATTTTTTCTTTTTCCTTTTTCTTTTTCCCTGGAAGCATATTATCTTTATTTCCAAATCTTCCTTGGAGTCTTTGTAATGAATTTTTCATTTTAACGATTGTATTTTTCAGCTCTAGAATTTTTACTTGCTTTTTTTCCCATTTTCTATTTATTTAGTTCACTTTCACAACTTCTTATGGTTTGTTGGGCATCTGAAAGCTTATTTAGAGGTTCTGAAAGGGGAGTACAGCTACTGTATATTCTCAGTCTCTATATTGGGGAAGGTTGTCCTATTACCCTGAGCATACAGCTTTGGGAGGAATGCGCATGGAGCAGCGAGGGAGAAAGGAGACCCCTGCCTAGCCAGTCAGAGCACATGAATTAACCACGGCGATCAGTGGATGACAGCTATGGCAGCCGGATCACTCTCATATCTCCTTTGAGCATCTTTAAGACTTAGGCTTTAGTTTTTGTCTAATGTATCTGTCTTCAAGCATTTTTCAGTGACAGTTTCTATTGATATTTTCTTTCTTTTGAATTGGTCATACATATTTGTGTCTTTGTATACCTTGTGGTTTTGTTGTTTTTGAAAACTGAACTTTTTGAATCTAAGTGCGGTAGGTCTGAAGATCAGATTTTCCTCCTTCCCCCTAGGGTTTCCTGTTGTGTTGTTTTGTTTCTGTGTTTGTTGTAGGCTGTCTCGGTGCTGAGGGTCATCCTGGGATGTAAACTTAAGGTCATCTTAATCTTTTGAGTCTTTCCTTGGGCATGAGCAGTTATATTCTAATTTTCACCATATATGTAGTTGTTCCTGAATAGCCTAGTCGTCAATATCTGGCTTAAAATTGGGAAAAAGTGAAAAGTGAAGAGGGGAACAAAAGAAGGGACTCTGGCCCCTAAATCCCTTGGAAGTGATTTTAGTGAGAAAGTGAGGGGCTTGCAGCAATGGCTGCCCACCTCTTTTTTTTTTTTAACAGTATTGATCAGTGTATGGATCTCTGGTATTTGGAGGACAATATTCTTTTGCCCATCCTAGCTACTGTGAGCTGTCCTTGGAATACTGTATAATATATAGCTCGGGAGAGAGAATAGGTTGTTAGTACTGTGCTAAGAGCTACAGTTCACCAAAAATCTGCCACAAGTCTTTCTTTTTAGTAAACTCAATAGACTTCCAATACAGTTACATCGCTCCACCTAGCTATCTTTCCCAATTCTTCCTTGGTACATGTGTATTTTGAAATTTATTTGATATTGTCAATTCATTATCTCTCCCCTGCAACATGTGAAGGTTTCTATGCACTTATGTTCATATTAATCAAAGTGCAGTTTTCCTGTTCATGTGTTTAATCTCTTTTTATAGTTGCTGATCTGGGCGACAAAAGAAATAATCATTTGTATTTGATATTTGTATTTGCTTGATTATTAAGAATAGAATTTGTATCCCTTCAGATTGTATCATAATTATGTCAATGTACCTTTTTTATAGTTCTCTATATTTGGTTTTAGACTTGATAAGAAAATATGAATGAGAAAAATTTGATTTGTAAGAAGTATTCCAAGGCCCTTATCAAAATTTATTCTATTTCGAATGTTCATACATTAACATTAAATGTGTTAATTTATTTTCCAGTCCCTTAATATTCCTATGTAAATGTTGATATTTTAACTTTATGTATGTGTTAATATTGTAATATTTTGTATTTAACAAAATGCTTTCATAGATTCTTATAGTTATTAAAACTGATCATCTTTTGCAGATGAGGGTACTTGAGTTTGAGAGATTAAGAAACTCACCCAAATATTTAATACTCTTTTTTGATAATACAAAGGCAAAGAGGCTGTCAGCATCCAGTTCTGGCCCTGCCACTGCTCATTTAATCAGTTCTTGTTAGCTGCAAAATGAAGATGATTCTTTCCTATTTTTGGTTTGGATAATATTTAAAAACTATTTTTGTTCTTAGATTATAGCAATATTACTACTTTTAAATCTAGAAATGAATACAGAAGCAGAACAACAGCTTCTCCATCATGCCCGAAATGGCAACACTGAAGAAGTAAGACAACTATTAGGAACTATGGAAAAGAATGAAATAATTGCTGATATTAATTGCAAAGGTAAGCACTGAATGGCTTTTTGTAGCTTTCTTTTACTTGTTTGCATTACCCATTTATTTAGCACTGATCTTTCTCATGCTGGATGCAAAAATTGTTCATCTCTTATCCTAAGCAGTTCCTCACAGAGTTGGTAAGTCATCTCTCCTAACGCCACCTAAGAGCGCTTGAGATCCATCTTAAAGTTGTCATAGATCTTAAACCTTAAATAACCATAAATCTTTTTTTTATTTTTTAAAAATATTTATTTATGCCTACAAGCTGGGGTATAGACCAGTGGTGTAGGGCGGTGAGAGGGTTCACCAGAGACAGAGCGGGGAGCAGAATAGGCAGAGTGATGGAAATACACTGCTGAGGGGAGCAGCGGGCGAGGCAGGAGAGGTCTACCGCACCATGTGGGAATCTCCCTGGCCGGGTGTCAAACTCGCGTCGCTGCTGCCGACAGCTCCACAGCGCGGAACTAAACCACTGCGCCACCAGGGAGGCCCTTAAATAACCATAAATCTTCAACGTGATCATGAACTCACAAGCTCCATGCTGTAATAATTTCTTTTCTTGAAGATGTTGTAGTTGAACCAGCAGGTTTGAGTGTTTACCATATGTCCAAGATCTTATGGAGGCCCCTTAGAGATGGTGTTGAAGAGTCAGACAGGATCCCTGCCCTACTAGATTATTAGATCAGACTAATCTACATTACACAATATCTAAGGAAGTGCATGGGATCTTATAGGCAAGGTCTGTAACTGGAACTTGAAGGATTTGTTTCTTAGAGGAAATCATTCTAAGGTGATATAAGAAGAGTGTGTAGGAGTTAACTTGGTGAAGATGGAGAAAGAAAGGGCTCAAGGCAGAACAGCATTGCCAAGACCCTGTGGTCAGAGGAGCCTAAATGACTAGGGCCTGCAGGCTGTAGGGGCGAGGGTTACAGCTGAGTGAGTAAGCAGCCTGCAAATTGTAGCTTGTCTTCTGTACCATGGTTGCATGTATATTACACTTGTGTATGCGGAGAAATAAAATTTACTTAAGTGATTCTGTATTTCAATAAGCCGCTTGTCATTCTGGGGGTATGGAAGACTAAATATTAGTCTTGGGGTTCCTCAATCTCAGTAGCTTTTTGACAAATTCTTACTCTTCCAGAGCCCCTTACCTCTTTCTTCCACACAAAACATAACATTTCAATGTAAAGGTGAATGTCGTGTGTTTGTACAGTGGAGACAAAGGGTCCTCAAAGCCTTGGTTCCTCAGTGCTCCTTAAGCATTTGTAGTGGAAGTATAACTTATCACAACTCGGGTTTCTTAGTTCATCCTCTAGGGCAGGCGGTGCTCCTTGACTGTCTCAGCTCACTCGTAGAGGCTCTCACTGGCTGCATGTCAGTCCTGAGCCCCTCTCACACCTCCCCTCTGGCACCTGGCCTGGACTTGGTGGCTCTACTCAGGCACATTCCTGGGTGACATGGGGAACTTTGTGACACATGGAAGCTAATGGTAGCTCTGGTTAGCCAAAATTTGTCTTTCCCTCTGCCTGCCCTACGGAGTTGACTTTGACGTGGACCCCCTGCAGGTGGGCATGAGAAGTGGTAGCCTGCTTGGGATCTTGCCTGTTCTCAGTGTTCCCTCAATTTATCTTGTTTTCTGGGCTTAGTATCAGAGCCACATGTCTCACCTTCTGTCTTTTCCTCTCCTACAATTCCCTGTCCCCTTGGGTCTTTCATTCTTCTGTGTCACATTCTCTGTCCCAGAACAGCAGATCTCATGGCCTCACTCTCGATAGGCAAAGAAGTGTTAACCTTCTTGTGCTAAGGGGAAAAAAAAAAAAAAAAAACACTCTTTGAAGTCCAGAAACTGACATAGTCTGAGTTAGTTATTGGTATGCTAAAGACAATTTTTAAAAACTTGCACATCCTTCAAAACATTCTATTTGGGATGCCAAACAGTAGTCTTGATTTGATAGTCCTCAGTGGCCCTCTTCTATCCACATCTTCCACCTCTCACCCATGCTTGCCTCGGGCTAATTAGTGGAGAGTCACAACTACTTGAAAATGGAAAACTGAGAACAGTTTTGTTAATGCTTTTCAAACTTTCACCTTCCTTATACCTGTCAGATTTTGTCTTAAGAACAGTTTTCAGGGTTTTTGTAGAGAGACTGCATGATCAGATGCTGGGCTGTTCACTCAAAGGCAGTACATGCTCGTAACTGCTAGGACCGGGAACACACTTAAATCTGTTGCTAACATTCTTGCAAGTAAATCAGTATGAATGTTTATTTGCACAGTATACTTTATATAAATTCTGTGAGTGATGTTCCAAGAAATAATTCGTTTTAGAAGCACAGTAAGAACTTACTGTGGCAGTTTCAACACGATTAGGTATAGCACTGTCACTTTGCTGGAAGGTCAAAATGTGAATACTTGAATACTTGAATACTGCTAGTAATATTTGCTAGTGTTTCTCAGTGTTTCAATATTCTATTAGGGTTCTTTGTAAATATTCCTAAACTCACTATTTCTTTTTCATTGAACATTTTTCAACTACCCATAAATATAAATGAATATAAAGAATGTTTGCAGTATTTTAAGGATAACACAGGGTATTAGAAATCTCTGCTTTTTGATCCAGAATCTCATTTGGAAATACCAAATGAGAGACCAACTCAGGAGCTGTTATAGTAACTTAAAGGAGACTGTTATAGGTCAGATGGGAGCAGAAACAATGGAATGGAGAAACGTGTCAATGTAATTAATGTTTAGGAAGTGGAATCAGTAGGACTATTTGAGTGTGAAGGGCATGATAAGTTGAAAGCAGACAAGAGTGATAAAACTTCTTTTGGACTTGAGGAGTGAGGTTAATAATGGCGCACTTTGCTGTGGAAAACAAAGGTGAGAGTGGTAGCAAGTAGCTTTGTGTGAGTATGGGTGTGTATATGGTAGATGACTGGTTCAACTTTCTATCTCTTGAGCATGAGTTATTCTTATATCACCACAAGGAGCTATCTGGGAGACAGTTGGAAATAGGGATTTTGATGTCAACAGCATGTAAACAGCCGGTGGAAAAGGCCAGGGGATATCATTATTGGAGACACCAATACTGTAGGACTAATCACAGAATGTGGAGCTTCGAAAGGACACTGGGAGGAAGTACCACAGCTTTCCAGATTCTGGGAAGATTTTTTTTTAATCAATTCCCTTTTCCCATTCACCCTCCTGTCATGGTACAGACTTCCAGAGAGTTGCTTTTCATAGAAATCTGTGCAGAGAGAACTATGTCATTCCTCGACGAAGACCGCCAGGGTCTCAGAATGCTAGAACCAGCAGAGTGCTCAGGATGCCCAGTGTCAGTGTAAACCCATGTCATGTCTCCTTCCACTTTTTAGGAATAAGAACTTCAAGGTGGCAGGAGATTCCAGGTCTTTTGAGTGCTAGTCCACCACACTTGTTACAGCTGTGAGTTACTCTGTCACCTCTCTTGCCTCTTGCTCATCAGCGGTGAAGGGAACCATTGTCAGTATGTCACAGTAGTTTGTTAGGGAGAAATTTACTGTAAAATCACCTAAATCATGTCTAAAAATGATTTTTCTCCCATTTTTAGGAACAAGTAAGTCTAATTTGGGCTGGACACCTCTTCATCTGGCATGCTATTTTGGACATAGACCTGTGGTTCAGGATTTGTTAAAGGTATATTTATGGCTTTAATTTTGAAGTGACTATAATAAATATTGCTATCATAGAAATTATAAAAAGTCTTAGAAAGTACATCTGAGTCACACTGGCTTATTTAAGGCCACTGTGTCTCTAAAGACACTGTCACTAAAGACACTAAGTTATTTTCTAAATACGGTAAGGTTAGCCTGATAAATTAAAATTAAATCACTCAAATTCAGTCATTTCCTTCTCATTATTGACCTTTTAAAATTGCCAAAGTGGATATATGAATTAATGGACTTAGTTTGAATTGTTAAAAAAACAACTAAAACACATTATAAGTAATTCAAAATTTTAGAATGTTTTAGTGAGCACCACATTATTTGACTTCATTTCTCAATTCTATGTCTTTGATGAGTAATTTTTCACATTCATATTTCTGAAATTAGTTGCATTTTAAAATTGACCCGTACATTTAAATAATGGCATCTTTTTTCCTAAAAACATTAAATTGGTGGAGAATACATATTTCATTCAGAGACAGTTTTATTTCATTGTGAGTGTTTCTAAAGTAGAGTAGAGATGTATAGATTTTGAAAGAAAAGTACCTTTTCTTTTTTTCACCTATCATGCAGATTGTTACTGTTCAGGAAGTTTAACAATTTATTTTTACTCTGGGATTAAATCTATTTTTAGTAGTGACTATAAATCAATATTAACAAATGTTATTTTTTAAAATACATAATGTATCTTTAAGGAATGATTGTCGCTTTGTGTATTTCTTGATATGTGGAAGATGTTTAAAGTTTTCATGTTTACCAGGCTGGTGCAGAAGTAAATGTATTAAATGACATGGGAGACACGCCACTTCATCGCGCTGCTTTTACAGGACGAAAGGTGAAAAATGTTCCAGGTTCAATGTTTGAAATGTCTGGAAGAGCAATCAAGTGTTTGCTCCTTTATAAGTAGCAAATAGGAAAAAAAATCGCAGAAATGTATGAACCAGCTCTTTGGGTCTAAAGACCATGAGCCCTTACTTAGGGTTGGGCAGTGAGCTCAGAGTACCCCAGTCATGGAGACCTCCGCTGCAGAGCCCTGAGAGGAATTTGCTGTCTCTGCTGTGTACCCAGAGATGGGAAACTCCTGATGGAGACTTAGTTTACATTGCATAAATTTCACCTATTATTATACATTTCTGTGGTTTTTTTTTTAAACTGTCCCTACACAGTTGTGCAGTCATTGCCATAATCCACTTTTAGAGCATTTCCATAACCCCAAAGTCTTTCCTGTGCCATTTGCATTTATTCCCTGCTCCTGTCCTAAACCCCAAGCTAGGACAATTGTTTGCTTTGTTTCTAGATAATTACCTTTTCTAAAAATTTTTTTATAACTGGAATCATGTGCTTTTGTACTTGACTGACTTCTTTAACATAACATTGTGGAGGTTCATCCTACAATGTTGCGTACAGGTAGCCTGTATCCATAGGATGTTTCTCTTTATGGCTGAATAATCCTTGTATGGTTATATACCATGTAAAAAAATCTATTCATGATTTATTAAGAGATTCTTTTTCTATTGTATTGCTTTGACCATGAATTGACCATAAATGTCAGGGTTTATTTCTCGACCTTTATTCTTTTCTATAGCTAACCTTACATTAATGCAATACTGTCTTTATCACAGTTGCTTTATAATTCAGTTTTCATATCAGGAAGTATAAATTCTCTTGTTAATGATCTTTAGAAAAATTGCCTTGGCTATTTTCAGTCAGAAGTTTGTATTTCCATACAAGTCTTAAGATCATCTCATCAATCACTATAAAAATACCTGTTAGAATTTTGATAAGAATGTGTTGTCTTGAATTTGTAGATCAATTTGGGAAGAAATTCCATTTTAACAATATTGAATCTTCAATCTATGAACATGAAATGAGTCTTCATTTATTTAGGAATGTTTTAGTTTATCTCAGCAATGTTTTGAAATTTTCGGTGTGCTGATGTGCAGGTCTTATATTCCTTATGTTAAATTTATTCCTATGTGTTCAATACATTTTGATGCTACATGAATGGAAGTCCTCTTAATTTTCTTTTTTGGTTTCTCCTGCTGCTGTATGGAAAGATTTTTAAAATTTTGATTTGTGTCCTATGTCCTTGTTGAACTTGTTTATTAGTTGTAGGATTTTGTAGATGGCGTAGGTTTTTCTATGCACCAGGCCTTCTCTTGTTCCAAGTCCCCTACTCCTGGGTGGGAGTTTCTCAGTTAGCCAGGAATGGTTAGATAGCTTACCTGGTCCTTCTCTGGTCCTCCCATTTCTAGACTGTTTTGCAGAACAGTAAACATAATAATGGCCCTTCAGAGATGTCCTGCTCCTAAAACCTGGGGATATGTTAGGCTACATGGCAAGGAGAAATTAAAGTTGCAGATGATAGTGAAGTTGCTAATTGACAGAATTTAAGGTAGGAAAGGTCTTTTGGATTATCTGGGTACTTCCAGTTCCTTAAAAGTATGAGGCAGAAGAAAAGTCTGAGTGAGAGCGAGAAGTACTTGTGAGGCAATGGTCAGAAAGATGCAACCTTCCTAGCTTTGAAAATGGATGAAGGGGACTGTCAGCTCAGGAATGTGGGTGACCTCTGGAAGATGGAAAAGGCAAGAAAATGAACCTCTTTTAGAGCATCCCAAAGGAATGCAGCCCTGTTGACACCTTGATTCTAGATCCTTGAAATTAATTTTGGGCTTTTGAAGTACAGAATTGTAAGAGTAATTTGTGTTGTTTAAAGCTGCCAAATTAATGGCAGTTTGTCACAGTACCAATAGAAAGCTAATGCTCCAATGGGAAAAGCAGTCTCATGCTACCAGACCTGTAGCATTTCATTAGCTTATGATAAATGTATATATGGTTTTCCCACTTGTTTTCCTCTCAGTTTGCTACTTTTGCTGATAATGCCTCCTAATCTCTTTGTTCCAGGTTAGGTCCATTATCTCTGGTAGCAAAGCTACTGCTTTTTGTGACCAGGCCAGGCTTGGCCAAACTTCTGGGGTGTAAGGAATTGGAATCTCTTTGGCCAGAAGGCTAAATAAAGACTACTGATGTTTTTCCCTGAAGTTCTATTTCCTGTTAAGAAATTAACTCAATTTGTTGATCGTTATTAGAGGATATCCAGAACCATGAATGATGAATTTTATAGTTTTGTCTGGTATTATGTTCATTTTTTAAAATGGCAATTATTTGAACTCTTGTCACTGTAGCCAAAAGTTCCTTTGCCCCCTTTTTTCTGATAAGGTTTTTAATTATTTGAGTGATCTAGTAAATGAACTGTGACATAGGGTGTATTTTTTTATACTGATTATTAACAATGAGGTTATTGTGTAACCTTTAGAAAAATTTTATTTCCTAAAGGCTGTTATATTATCATAATTGGAAGATTTACATGTATTTATCATAAGCTAAGGAAGACTGAATTTACCATATGGTTTAACACCTCATTCTAGTGATTAGGTATAACTAATTTTAATATGAATTATGAATCAATTTTGTATGTGCTAAACATGTTTTCATACATTTCACACCATTTCAGGTGATTTGTTCATATGTGACTTGTGAACTGGATGACAAGTCTTATTAAAACTGAGAAAATGTACCCTTTATAATAAACAGTGAATAGCAAAGGTAGTGGGTAGTGTTTGACTTTATGGGGTTTCAAAAGTGAGCTGTAAATAGCTTAATTTGCCTCAATTCAGATGTCCTACTTGCTGTTTCCCTCTATTACCCTGCTTTTGTCAGTCTTTTATATTTACTTAAGAAAATTCTTTACCATTTATATCCATGTGGCCTAAATCTTCCCATTTTTGAAAGTGTAGCTCAAATGCTGTCTCTATAAATACTTTCCCAGCTTCTTGCAGCTATAAGGTAGCTTTAGTTTTCCGGATACCCAGAGGACATTAGAGCACTTTTATTTGTCTACCTTGTATTATAGTTAACTGTTTATATATCTTACTAGTAGGTTGCAGTAATCTTGTTCTTCAGGAATTAAAACATTTCATTCTTTTATCCTCCATGAACACAAGTTCCACTGTCCATCTCTTATAATAATCTAGATCAAATCAGTTTATTTGTCTATGTCTGATCTTTCACTTTGAATATGAGACCATGCTAAATGCGTTTAGTTTGATTTGCCCATATTTTGTTGTCCTGTATTAGAAAATTAAATTTAGCTGCAGTTAAATGGCTGTGTTATATAGGAAACATTAAAAATTTATGTGATCAATAGCTAGGCATGATTGAATTTTGCAAAAAGTTTAATTTCTAATTGTACTCATAAAAGGAATCATCTTGTTCAGATGTGATTTTTAACCATAAAAAGAATTTAAAATATAAGATTCTGTGATTTAATGAAAACGATGAGGTGACAAGGGACTGGTTTATTATAAAGCATTTTTAAATTCATATCCTTTGCAGTATATAAAATAACTGCTGCCAAGTTTTAAGGGTCCTTTAGTCTTTTCTTGGCACAGTAGCACCCCCTAGTGTTCTTTAATAAAAATTAATGTCCCAGAATTTAAAAATACTTAGCATTTGTTCCTTTGTTTTTCAAGTACATTAGAATTCTGAACATTTTATATCTATTACAATCAGCTTAAAATAGGGATATTATAGTTGATAATTGCATGTGGTACTGACATTTTTTTTGATTTACTATTTTCTACAGAATTGAGAATATGTTGGAAACAAATGCTTTCTGTGTTGTCTTGGGGATTATATATTTCACCTGACATACAAAAGTTATCTGTAATCCTGGGGTTTATATAGACTGCTTATGAATTAAACGTCTTGCCACATGTCAGACACTGTCCAAACAACTTGGCAGACCTTGTTTCATTTAATGGAAAATGATAATCCTGAAATACTTGTATATATATTGCCACTACTTCTAGGCTGGATTTCCCAGAAATTGTACAGAGGTGGAGATTAGTGTGTAACAAGTTTAGGGGGTGCTATGGGATCACACATGTGGAAGGGAAGGAAGGGAGCAGAAAATGTTTGAGTATTCCCTTTCCTCAGTGTATAGTTACTTGAGTAAATGGCCATTGGTCCCCTGGGGAATGATGTGGGAGATTCATTACTGTGTAAGTTGCTTTGGTGTTGTAGGATCTTTTCTTCCATGACATCACCTCTCTTTCAGTAAGGCCCCAAATTGACTCAGGTCCACAAACTAGACAAGTTAGTTGATCATTCATCATTGATGTCTTTTGATGGTACAAATATAGTTGTTCATGGAAAAAAGCAAACAATCCCCGCTATAAATGTCAAAATGCCAGAACTGTCATTGCCAATAGTAGTACTTCAATAAAGAGGCTTTCGAGGGTGGATATGTAAGATCATACCAGTTAGTTTTGTGACATAAAGGGTCTAGCAGAAGTCACTGGTGACAAAGGCAACAGCATCATTGAAGAACTTATCAGTGGTTAATCTGAGGGGGACTGCCATTGTGAAATGCCACTGAAACCTACTTTTCTGATAGCAATGGGGAGGGGAAAAGAGATAGAATTTTGAAACAGTTGAAGTGCAGAGGGGACATATAACCAGAAGCCAGATGGATACAGTTATGGTCATGGGGCTCAGAGGGGCAGGGACTGACCTGAAGAGAGCTATGGAAATGTTTAGCAGGCTTGCATTCCTAAGGGTGAACAGGAGCAGATACTACTTTCGTTGTCATTTTTTCTTTTATACCCTTTCCTGCTAGATTAAGAAAATACTGCCTTGCCTCATATAAATTCATCAATTAAATTACTACATATTTGTTAGAATGATAATGTCCCATACTGTGTGTTCTCAGTTCTTTTCTTCCCTCTTCCTCCTAAGCTGCTTCGCTTCCTCTCTATGCTAAGGTCAATAGAAATTAGCCAATTTCCTTTCAGCTACTGTGAAGCCATCAAGATATTATTTTTTTTAAGATTTATTTTATTTATTTATGCATACAAGAGCTGGGGTGTAGGCCAGAGGTGCCAGGGACAGGGTCGGGGCATGAGAGGATTCACCAGAGACAGAGTGGGGAGCAGAACAGGCAGATCTATTGAAATACTCTGCTGAGGAGAGCAGCGGGCAAGACAGGAGGTCTGCTGCACCATGTGGGCCAGCTCCATGGCTGGGGATCGAACTTGTGTTGCAGTAACTGCTGATTTTTCATCTAATAATATTTGATCTTTTCCACTAGAACTTTTAACGCTCATAGCTATTTTAAATTGTCCAATAATTTCAGCATCTGTTGTTTCTGTCATTTTCTCGATCAGTTTGTTTCTTGACACTGGATTGTTTCCTGCTTTTTGTGTGTCTGCTGTTTTTTTCATTGCATGTTTAACATTGTGGTGGCAGTAGAGACAGAGATAAATGGCTCCGTGACAAGGAAATGGGCATGCCTCTTCTTGGTGAGGAAGGCTGAGTCAAACTAGTTTGGAACTGACTGAACCTGGGTTGTGGTGGTTGTGGTGGTTGTGGTTTCCTTCAGTGTGATCATCCAAATTCAGTGTTGTCTCTGTATAAGGTGACTGATTTGCTGGAGGGTTTTTCCTTGATGTTACTTTTACCCTCTCTTAGTGTTCTTCTTTGTGCCTCAGTTTCTCTAAGCTTTCCCCTCATTAATACAATGTTTGGGCTACCCTTAAGGTGGGAGTAGGGAGCAGGGGGAGTTCTCTGTCATCTTAGTCTAGCCTCCTTTTAGGCCTTGTGCTTCTGCCCGAGATCATGGTTCTTTAACAGTTTCTACATGTCTGCAGCTCTGAGGTTCTGCAGTCTTGGTTGGGCTAGCCTGCTCTCAGCCTGTAGCAAAGCATCACACATTTGAGCCCAATTTCTTTATCAGCTTTTTTGTCAAACTCTGTCTCCCTCCCATACCTACTGGCAGTCAGAAATTTCAGACTAGCTAGTTGTGTTGCCATCTAAGTTCTCCACTGGGTTCAAGAAAAGATACAGTTTTTCACTAATCCGAAAGGATACATGCACCCGTATGTTCATTGCAGCACTGTTCACAATAGCAAAGGTATGGAAGCAACCCAGATGTCCAAAAATAGATGATTGGATCCAGAAGATGTGGTACATATACACAATGGAATACTATTCAGCATGGAAAGAAGATAAATACATGCAATTTGCAGCGACATGGATGGAATTAGAGGGGATCATACT
>PVIJ01010588.1:0-14053 GCA_004024925.1 Scalopus aquaticus
GCGGCGAGAGGGTTCACCAGAGACAGAGTGGGCAGCAGAACAGGCAGATCAGAAATACACTGCTGAGGGGAGCAGCGGGCAAGGCAAGAGAGGTCTGCCATGCCATGTGGGATTCTCCCCGGCCGGGCGTCGAACTCGCGTCGCCGCTGCCGACAGCTCCACAGCGCAACGCTTAACCGCTGCGCCACCGGGGAGGCCCAGATCTCACTAAGATATTAAACACGGAATGCATCACCCTTCCTAAATGTATTTGATTATTTTAACAGTATCTAATATAAACAATATCTTACCTCTTCCAAAAAGATCCTTTATTTAAAACCAAGATGAAGAAAGTTGAGGTGGATGAAGTAGGGAAGAAGACCACTAATGGTTTAATTTTAGGCATTTCTGAAATAGATGTTCTAGGTGGAGCTTTGCATGATTCTCTCAAATTACTCTGCAAGCCCAATTTTATTCAAGCACAAAACAATGTGTGTCAGATGATTCTAGGAGTTGTGAGAATGATTAATATTGAACAGATTTAAATATGACCACTGTTCTCTCAGTCATTCAAACATGAAGTCTATCTCAACACTTACTGTGAGTCCAGCACTATTCTAAGTTGAGATCCCATACAGAACAGAACAAACAAACATGAAAGCCTTGGTAGTGCTTGTATTCTAGACAAAAGTAGTAATAAACATGAAAGTAAGCTACATTGTGTATCATGCAAAGAAAAATACTATAAGGAAAAAGAATAGAGGTAAGTAAGAGAGGTCAGAGTGTTCAGCAGATGGGAGAAGTTTCATTTTCATTTACCGTAGTCAGGGTAGGCTTCATTGATGTAGAGAAAGAATTATAGCAGATGAGTTCCATGTTCAAATTCTGAAAATTCATGATTTACCCCTACAGCTTCCTAATCATTTAATCATTTAATCATTCCTGATCATTTAATGATTCAAAGGACTCTGACAAGAATTTATTAATAAATGAACTGTAAGATAATATTACATTGCTTATAGTCTTTTTCACCATCATTTTCCTTTTCTTTTTTTTTTAAGATTTATTTATTTATGCATACAAGCTGGGGTACAGGCCAGAGGCGTGGGGCGATGAGAGGGTTCACCAGAGACAGAGTGAGGAGCAGAAAAGGCAGATCGACAGAAATACACTGCTGAGGGGAGCAGCGGGCGAGGCAGGAGAGGTCTGCTGTGCCGTGGGAATCTCCCCACAGGGCTTCGAACTCATATCGCCGCTGCCAACAGCTCCACAGCACAGCACTTAACTGCTGCGCCACCAGGGAGGCCCCTCACCATCATTTTTCTTAAAATACACTATAATCAAAAATATTTATATAACTCAACAACATATAAAAGAGTTGATGTGGCACAGTCCCCAATACAAGTTATAATTATTATGTTTTCCTTCCTATTCTAACATCATATATATATATTTGAGAAATAACTGAAAAATAATGTAAATGAGAATAAATGCTCTAATTCCAAAATGACTTGCTGCCTGCTTTATATCAAGTTAATTGTGAAATAAATTGAAAATATAATTAAATTGATTTAAAATACAGGAACTATTCCAATGATAATAAAAGAAATTATGCTGTTTTTCCAAATGTGTCCTGGCACTCTTGCTATGAAGGTGAAGCCAAAATCTGACCATAATCTTTTGAGCAATTTTGTGATGAATTCCACCTTTCCAGCTGGCTTTACATAGCACCATGTTCATTATCCAGAATAATAGTCATCTTTAGTATGTCACAAATCTGAACAGCTATGGCATTTATTCCCAAAGTTCAGCAAAACATATTAATAGGCTTATACTTAAGAGGTTGTCTAAGTGATTATGAAAGATTTATTTTCCATTTTCTAAATCTATGACTCAAACCCCAAGGCCGCATAATATTTAAATATTATCTAAACATTATCCCTGACCTGTAACCTCAAATCTTCATCCATATAAAACTGCAGAGGAGAATTAATACACACACACACACACGCGCACACACACACACACACACACACACACACACACACACACTTCTAAAAACAGAAGTTTATGAGCAACAGTAGTATTTATGGACATAAAATTTAAAATTGGGGGCACTAGTTTTTAAACACCATTGCTAGGTTCCTAACTGCAAGATTTCTCAGAAATTTTAACAAGATATAGGTACTAGAGATTGGTATAATTAGCATTGCTCTGGAACAAGCGGTTTTTCATAGAATCGTTACTTTTTAGAAAAACCTATTGACAAGGATCATTGCTTGGAAAAACCTTATGCAAAAGACAGGTTCTTAACAACACAGGGTACCAGCCACTTCACTCGTATATTCTTATCACCTCCAAGTAGTTGTCAGAACGCTTTTGTATGCAAATGCAGCAACCCAATTTACACTAATTTAAGCCTCCTAAAATAGTTTCTTGTCAAATGAAAGTGAAAATACAGGATTAGAATTGCCTTTGCATACAGCTGTGGCCGGAATTCCATCATGTCTCCATCTCTGGTTCGTCCCTCCCGGTTGTTCAGGTTACATCCTCTTTGGCGGCTTCCCTTCAGAGGGTGACCACTCAGCAAAGTCGGACTCACCTCCCCTAGCTAGCCTCTTAGTTGAGTGAAAGATTGCTTCAACATTTCCAATGAAAGTCTCTTATTTAACCTCATTCATGTCATACAGCTCAGGTCCCCATTCGACACCAGTGTCAGCGATGAGGAGGCTGAATGACCTGCCCAACTCAGAATGGGCATCAGGGGATCCCAGCTCACACTTTCCCCATGGTCTGAAAGCAGAAGAATAGTTCCCCCAAAATGCACTGAGACACTGGAAATTCAGGTTAAAGGATTGGCAATAAAAATGAAAAAGAAGTGATTACTATTCCAAGTGGTAATACTAGGTGAGGAAGAAGTAAAAACTAACTTTTCCTCTCCTAAAAAGAAAGTATATATATTTTTTTTAAATATAACACTCTCCCTCACTTAGCATATAACTTCACTAAAACATTTAATAAGTTATACTTATCAGTATAACGGGTCGTTCCCTATATTTGACTCTCAACTCCGTGTATATCACCCCCTGCACCCAAGGCAACCAAAAGTTTCTACGGACTTTTCTGCTGCCTCCGCCTGCATCGCTGGAGATACCCTCGCAGCTCCTTTTCTACTCATCTCTGATCACAGTGCCTGAAGCACTGCGAGCATCTCAGGCCTGCTAAATTAAGTAGAATTTTTGTTTCAGGAAGTCTATCTTATTCATTCTCTTTCCAAGGCTGTCAAACAATTGCTTAAGAAAATATAAAACAGCAATTTAGTAGTTTCGGTATTTTGATAAGTGTATTCCATTTCACATGTGTATCTAAAAATACGATTTGAGTACCAGTAAAATGTGACCAGTACTGGAAGACAAGAGTAGGAAATCCTTGACTTGGACATTCTCAGAAGAAACTAAATTATAAATAAGCTATATAACATTGTAAACTTAATTCTGTGCTCATTCAGACTGTTGAATGAATAAAATAAATAATTTATAATATTTGCCCACATATTTTAAATTACAGTGCAAATGTACTTTTTAAAATTATAAAAATTTGGAAAACTAAATGCAGCTTGCTGAGATGATTGCAACAGAGGCTACTAGCAGTCCCAAAATCTGTGTTCCCTACTTTCTCAGTAAAATAAAATCCGAATTTCAGCTGGACACATGGACATAGTCAATAAAAAGTATACTTCCTGGTTAATCATTCAGTGACGCGTGTCCAAATGACAAAAGACTGGATATGGTGTCAAGTGTATCTTTTTGGAAATGTGTTTAAAGATTAAGATGGGGTTCTCTCATTCCTATTCTCTTTCCTATTGTATATTTTTATACATAATAATGTGTATTATGTGTACATTTTATGGCAAAAATCACATCATCCAACTTGGACTATGTAGGTCTTGACCACGTGGCAAAGCAAGAAGATGGAGTCCAACTCTTACTATCATGAACTAAAATATCTGTATCAGCTCTGGACTTCCACTTCTCGAATTTTATAAGAGAGGAAAATAAGTTTCTTCTATGTTGAAGCCAGTCTCAACATTTCTTGTCATTTAAAGTCATAGTCCCGTTTTATTAACAAGTATAAACAGGAATTTGCTATGATGGCCTTTAATACTCTTGATTAGCCTTTCCTTTTTTTCTGGACAATTGTTTCTTGTTTTTTGGGTTTTTTTTCCTCTTCTTCCCTAAGCCTTTGAATATTACAAGCAGTCAGGTCAACAATAACACTTCATTCAGAGCCAAAATACCTCTCAAGGGAGCCCATAGCAGTACCGACAGGATATCGGCCTTTTTTTTTTTTAAAGATTTATTTTTTATTTATACATACAAGCTGGGGTACAGGCCAGAGGCGTGGGGCTGCAAGAGGGTTCACCAGAGACAGAGCGGGTAGCAGAACAGGCAGATCAGAAATACACTGCTGAGGGGAGCAGAGGGCGAGGCAGGAGAGGTCTGCCACGCCATGTGGGATTCTCCGTCTGGGCGTCGAACTCACGTCACCGCTGCCGACAGCTCCACAGCGCAGCGCTTAACCGCTGCGCCACTGGGGAGGCCCAGGATATCAGCCTTTAACATCCAAAACGCATGAGCCAGATTAATTGATTTATCCTTTCCTTTACTAAAACAAATTTAAATGGTTCTGTCACACCATTTTCAAGCTGCCACCATATCTGATATGTCCTTTCTTCAAAGCCTCATTCAGACTCTAGTCCCTTCCCTCAGCCTGGCTCTACGTGACCCCGCCACTGCTCACCCCTGACCACTCATTTGGCACATGTTTCTTATAGAGAAAAGTGACCCTGCCTACTTCTCCTTTCTACATTTTAGAATTGTTTGGCTTAGTTATTTATTTACTATCTTCAGAAAGATAGAAAGTGAGTAAAATAGGGTTTTATTTTTCAAATCATCTCAACTATTTACAAAAAAAAGAGTATTTTAAAATAATTTTCTTAAATTGATGAGACTTGAAATTCATCTAATCAGGAGGGCAACTATGGCCACTTGGACAGGATAGTAGAGTTCTAAGAATGTTCACCACTTGATTATTGCTGACGCTGGCATTGAATTACAAATACTTGACAACAAGATCCAGAATCTAAATAATATCCATATTATAAATATATTACAAAACATGCATTAATAATACACTATGACATGACTATAGAGACACAACAAAATTAACTTAGAAGGTGCTCACAGCTCTTGAATCACAGGTAATAAGAATGGTAATATTGAATATTAGCCATTTTTATTTACTTCCCAAATATGTTCTCTTGAAATAAATTAAGGAGACAAGTTATCCCCCCAGAAACTCTCTAATTGATGATGCAAGAATCAAGAGTCCATAGCTCTGAGCCCTGGTTCCTGCCCTGAGCAGTTCTAGCAACAATAGCCCCCTCAGGCCAGAGTCCTGGTCACCAATATTCACTTCTACAGCTGCTTGTCTCAGCACCCCCCGGGCAGGTGGGCCGCACTCTGGCAGGGCTTAATCCCACTGAGGTAGGCATGCTGCAGTTCTACTGCCCATGGTGGATAGATTGAAACACTGAGATTCTGGTTTCCCCAGCATTCCACCTGGAGGAGCCAAGTAAGAGGACCCAGAAGTAGGGCGGAGTGAGCACACAAAGTGGGAAATTTGGCGAATTAGAGATTACAGAGCATGAATCAGCAAAACTGCCCGCATCCTACCCAGTATGGTTCCCCACTATTATGGAAACTGCTGTTTTCTTGTGGAGGCGGGGTTGACTCAGAAACACACCACTTTGTGTTTGCTTTATCTTCATACTAGTCTCACTTTCCCTTTTCCATTCTTCCAATAATAAGTTAACACTTAAGTCTCCCATGAAATCTGATTTCTAAGAAACCTGGACCTATCAGTTCATCGTCCATTTAGGCTACTTTTCTCCCAGGCATCTTATCTGCAGTCCAAACAACAGAAAGCAGAAAGAGAAACAAAACAAACACACCAAAAAAACTTCAGTCCCTCCTTGAGAAAACATATCAGAAATTATAAATAGCAGTTCTACCTAATTTTACAGGCTAAATTTAAGCAAAGAGTCATGCCTAGCTGCAAAAAGTAAAGGTCAAGATGTTCCATAGGATAAGGTGTTTAGCAAAAAATTGGAAATGATAACAACCAAAAAAACAAAAAAAATGATTTTGGGGTTGTGCAGTCAGAGCTGTTTTAGATGCTGTCCACAGCTTGCCGGTGGAACAGTCTTGTCCCTGTGTGACTACCTCATTCATTTTCCTCTATCTACAAATTTCCAATACACTTTTCCCCATATTTGTTTTCAGCTAATGACCTTGGTTCCTTTGCCCTGAAAGATTAAAGTAATAAGAAAAATTGCACAAGCCATCTCTACCTATTACATATGCCAAATCCCTAGTGCTACGGCAACCCAAGTTAAGGTCAATCCTTAACTTGTAAATTAAGTGTCATTATTTCTCACTCATTCAAAGCCATCACTTCACCTATTCTCTGTTTCCTTCCACATCAGTTTGGACTTCTGTGGTTCATTCTAAATATAAAACCTGTTGGAACATCTCTTATCTCAAAGAAGCCTCCCTTTACCTTCTCCCTATTCCAACTAGTGCTCCATAACTTTCCTATTCATTAAAGCAAAACTCTCTAAAATAATTACCTATATTTTCTGTCTCAATCTTCCCATTATATTCTTGCATTTACTCGAGTGAATTTGTTCCTTCATTACTCCACCCAAATGTTCTCAACAAAGTCATCAATAAACTGTGTTGCCAGACAATGGTTGACTATAAATTCCCTACTTAATTGATTTTTCAGCAGCTTTTGCCAAAATTAATTTTCTCCTTGATGCAAATTCCTCACTTAGTTTATCACACAATTTTTTTTTTTAAAGATTTATCTATCCATACATACAAGCTAGGGTACAGGCCAGAGGTCTGGGTTCACCAGAGACAGAGTTGGGAGCAGAACAGGCAGATCAGAAATACACTGCAGAGGGGAGCAGCGGGTGAGGCAGGAGAGGTCTGCTGCACTATGCGGGCACCATCTGGGTGTCGAACCCACATCGTGTGCTGCTGACAGCTTCACAGCACAGCTCTCAACCGCTGGGCCACCAGGGAGGCCCTATTTTTCTTGTATCATTCTGGTTCCTTCTCAGTCTTTGTGATGAATTAACCTCTTCATCTTGGTCCCTGAAAGTTATAGAACCTCAAGTTTCATTCCTCGCTCTCTTATGTTTATTCTCTTCACTATAATCACTTCTTGGTGATACTCAGTTTTATGGTTTTGCATACCATCTATGTTGTAATGCTCCCAACATCTATGTCAGCTTTCTTGGCCCCCAAAATCCACTCGTTAACTACCATCTCAGTATTTACTTAATTTTTAATTGATGTATTTTAAAATAACATATTTAGAACTAATTGCCTGACCCCATCCTTCCCAACATCTACTTCTTCACCCTGTAACCTAGTGACAACTCTTTATTCACTGATGTTCAAACAAAAAGAAATAATGCCATTTGTGATTGTTCTTGGTTCATTTATACTTTATGTTCATTCAGTCAACAAATCATTCTATCATCAAAATAGCTCCAGGATTTGTCACTTTCCATCATTCTCACTGGCTCAGAGCTATTGCCCTTAGTAAATTTTCAAAGTTGAGCCAAAATAATATTACCAAGTCATATAATTTCACTACACTGCCAAAGACTCTCCTGGGACTTTTCAATATCACCTGGAGATAAGATGGACACAGTGTTACCAGGACTTACAACCACTATCTGATTGAGCTTTCTATTCATCTTAATGTTTTTCTCTTTAGATCTCACAGCCCAGTAAACTGCAGCCCATCCCAGCACTTATCTCCCTTTTCTGTTTTGTTTTTTCTCCCTACTTTTAGTGACATTGAAAGCACTTTATCATTTACTTATCTTGCCTATTATCTGTCTCTTTTACTGTAATACAAATTAACTAAAGACAAGAGATTTTTATTGTAGTTGCTATTGTCTATTTCATTTACTGTAGTATCCCAGAACAGTGCCTGGCACCCACATCACTTCCCCCAACACTCTTGCTGCCCAGCTGCCACTAAATCACCAACTGTCAACTGCTACATCTTGCTCATCTTTTGCATTTCCCAGGCACAAGTTCAGTAAACTTTGTTGAAGGAGTAAATGCAGTTTGCCCTGTGGTCTCACAAGGGCCCAGCACTTGCTGCAGAAGATACTCACACCTATTCTTGACAATGACCTAATTTTCCTTTGAGATGTTCTAAAGATTGCTGGCTGGACGCTCTATTAGCAAAATGCTGCATGTGGAGTATCTTATTGCAAGAGCTACAATAGCTATAGAGAATCTGGGAACACACTAATTAACAATGACATAAGGAAAGCAGCCATGAGGAAACAATTCTATAAAGTACAAAAAACAAGACCTAAATGAATGGGAAAATGGCCCAAGCTAAATTAAATGGGAAAACTAAATTAAATATAAATACATCAAAAGTTAATATAAAAATTTAACACTTCAATTTCAACGGAGTATTTTTGGAACTTTATAATATTTTGAATTCTATGTGGAAGAAGGAGTCATGCTAGGATTCCTAAAGAAATGTGTGAAAAATATTAAAGAGTAGGAATAGCCAAATAAGTATGAAAATGATATGGTATGAAAGCTGCGACAGAATTGAGAATAAGAATCTAGAGCAAAGGAAAGTATACTTCAAAATAGGTGAAAACCGTGGCAATATATATACTTGTATAAACAATTGATTCCTTAATAAATGGGATTGAAACCACTGGTAACCCATATAAAATATATAATAAAACAATGACTACATATTATATGCATAAAATCTGTTCAAGTAGAACAATAATCTAAAGTTTAGCAATGAAAGCATCATAACATTAGAAGACCAAGTGTTGGGGGGGGGAAAGGACGTCTGCAACAAACTTTACAGGAAGGTTTATGGACCCCATCTCAGACCAAAGAGATCCAAGACACTAAGGGCTACTAATCCCTTAATTCCATCATCATCCCAAAGAGAGAATTACTGGGAACTGAGGGGTGGAGTTAAGCAGACATGTTGGCTATATAACGAGGGTTTTGGACCTTGGGGGTCTCTTGCTTCTCGCCAGGCTACAGCGTGCCATTGGGGGTTTCCAGCACTTCAGATCTGGTAGGACATATTTGGAGATTTATCTCTCTTTCTCTTTTTCTCTTTTGTCCCTGAGTTATTCATTTTTTATTTCCCTTCCCTTTTGTAAATAAACCTTTTATTAACCTTTTTGTGAGTGCCTGCAATTGTTCTTATTATAAGTCCTTTTAAGCTCACAGGTGAGAACCCACAGTCAGGCACCCCACTGAATATCGGGGTTGCCCTGTAACAGTTTGGCGCCCAACGTGGTTGACCATGTTACACCCATGGTTGACCAGCCCAAGGTAATTTGCGCTGGTTACCCTAAGCACACTGAGGTTGCAGGACACGTGGCATAATCTTGGTTTTGAGTCTTGATAAGTTTTTTTTTCTTTTTTCCTTGCATACAGCTATCTCTTGTGGGTATTTTATTTATTTATTTATTTTTTGATCCAAACACGGCCTCAACCATGAGTTTCAGCAATTTTCTCTCTAGCATAAGGCCGTTCAGTTTTTTTCCGACCTTAAGTTTAGATTCCCTCTTTCCTTTGAATATTACCTCTAGTTTCATAAGTATAAACAATTTGGTGAGACCTGGACTATGGCAGATGATTTTGCTGATGTACGCATCCATGGGTGGTTTACAAGCCATCCCTGTCCCTGTGTTACAATTGTTGCTTCTGGGTCTTTTGGTAATATGTTCGAGTGTCGTTTGTTATATTTTTGTGAGAGGTGGATGTTCTGCTTTACCTAATGAGAATACACAAGAGCAAATCCAGGCTCTTAATTTAGGTATTAAGAATATGAAGAATGGAAATTGTTTTGAGTTAGCCTTTAATAGTATGCAGGACCAGATAAACAAAAATCTTACTGCTTTTGATTCGGCCTTTAAAAGCATGCAGGACCAGATACAGTTTACAATAAACAAAAATCTTAAGTCTTCTGAGTCAGCTTTTAAAAGTATGAGGGACCAGTTACAAGATGCCCTCCACAAATTGGGTATGGCGGAGGCTCG
Organism: Scalopus aquaticus; assembly: GCA_004024925.1. Taxonomy (NCBI): domain Eukaryota; kingdom Metazoa; phylum Chordata; class Mammalia; order Eulipotyphla; family Talpidae; genus Scalopus; species Scalopus aquaticus. The sequence goes on from PVIJ01010588.1 coordinate 10,163, forward strand.
CCTGATGGCACAGAGAAGAGATAAGCCTTCCCTTCCCTCTGAGGACAACAGCATGGGGGCAGCGGCTTAGAAGAGGAGGATTATAATCTGTTAAATACTTTAAACCCATCTGTTCAGAATCCTCCGCATGACAATGCCACTCCTTTGGAGACCCCTGAGCCTCCACAGCTCCCACTGCCCTCTGGGGAAGTAACTAAAATGGTGTCTCCTTCCCATACTAGACAGGTACCCACTTTGGGAGAAAGAGTCACCCTAAAGCAGGACAGTTCCCGCTGCGGCAAATGCCAATGGGTGGTTTGAATAAACACGGGCAGCCTTCTGGATGTTTTTGGTCACATCACCCCTTTAGTACAGCAGACCCTCTAAACTGGAGGAGCTCTGTACCATCCTACCGGCAAGACTCTAAGAGGATGGCAAACTTGTTTGCCTCCATCTTCCTCTCCCCTCGCCCTAACTGGGCAGATATACGGTCAATGTTGCAGACTTTATTGACTTTAGATGAGCAGAGGAAGGTTTTTAGGAAAGCCAGGGAGGAGGCTGATCGTCTCCACCAACAGGATGTATAGTCCCCAGAACCAGAGGTGGCTGTCCCAATAGTAGATCCCAACTGGGACCCAAATAATGGGGGAATGAAAATGCTAGAACATTATAAGAAGTGTTTACTGGTAGGTCTACAACAGGGAATCCAAAACAGAAAAATTTCAATAAAATATTGCAGCTGGAACAGCGTGCTAATGAGGTCCCATCAAAGTTCCTCGAAAGAATCATCCAAACATGGATAGCACTCATACGGATATAAACCCGGATGTCCCAGAAAATGCCCATCTGATCGCTATGGCATTCATTACACATAGTGCAGCAGATATAAAGAGGAAATTATCAAAGGTGGACAGCGTCACAGAGATGAGTCTGTCCCAATTGGTAGACTTGGCATTCAGTATTTATAATAACAGAGAGGAAAGGAGGCCTAAGCCTGTGACTATTTTCGTACAGAGGGAGTACAGGACATGATTTCAGGGAAACAAACAGAATGGGGAGAGGACCCAGGAAGAGTGACCCCAGGAGAAGTGAACCCTTAGGGAGAAATCAGTGTGCTTTCTGCAGGGAAGAGGGACATTGGAAATACAGTTGTCCAAGATCGAAGGTAAACAGGAGATGGAATAATGACAGAAGGCAGGAAAGGAGGCCGATGGCATCACAGCATGAGGACTCACACAGGGGTTACAGGAGGGAATATAGGCAGAGTGCGAATAATCCACAACCAAGGAGAGAGAACAGGAGACAAATGATAGCTCAGAGCAGAGGCTCAGATGAAGACAGGAGAGAGTACGGACAGAGTAGAAGAAATCAGGAGCCAACTACAGAGGAAAGGAGACAAATGATGGTACACAGAGAAGGTTCTGATGAAGAATAGGGGGGCCCAGGGGCTCCACTAGATCTAAAAAAGCCCATTAGAATAACCCCCTTGGGGGCCTCCCTGGTGGTGCAGCGGTTAAGTGCTGAGCTGTGGAGCTGTCGGCAGCGGCGACGCGAGTTCGACGCCCGGCCGGGGAGAATCCCACATGGCACAGCAGACCTCTCCTGCCTCGCCCGCTGCTCCCCTCAGCAGTGTATTTCTGATCTGCCTGTTCTGCTACCTGCTCTGTCTCTGGTGAACCCTCTCGCCGCCCCACATCTCTGGCCTGTACCCCAGCTTGTACGTATAAATAAAAAATAAATCTTAAAAAAAAAAAAAAAAGAATAACCCCCTTGGAGCCCCGGGTAACACTTACTGTGGGGGACCATATGATTGATTTCTGAGTGGACACTGGGGCGACATACTCTGTTTTGAACTCTAAGTTGACTAAGGCGAGCAAGCAGACAGTACCAGTCACTGGTGTAACAGGAAGGCCACAGCAGAAAGCGTTTTTGCAACCTCTGGAGTGCCAGCTGGGCACCACACAGCTGCAGCACAGCTTCCTATACATGGAAGAGTGTCAAATACCTCTACTTGGTCCAGACCTTTTAAGCAAATTAAGCAAAAGGTGAAGTGTTACCATCAGAAATCGTTGAAAGAGTAAGTAAATGGGTATGGGCTGATGCGACCCCAGGACGCACGAAAAATGCAGAGCCTGTAAAGATAGAGGTTACAGAGGGGAGCAAAACTCCAAGGAGGAAGCAATACCCCTTAAAAGAAGAGGCCTTAAGAGGAATTGAACCTGTATTAAAAAGGTTCCTTCAATCTGGACTCATTCGGCCCTGTTGCTCACCATACAGGCGAGTACCGTTTTGTTCAAGATTTAAGGGCCATCAATGAAATTGTCCAAGATATACACCCAACTGTGCCTAATCCCTACACCTTATTAACTGCCATACCTAGCGATTTTGGTTGGTTTTCTGTATTGGATCTTAAAGATGCCTTTTTCTGTATACCAATTGATGTCTGGGATCAACTGCTTTTTGCTTTTGAATGGAAAGACCCTAAATCCAAAAGCACTCTCCAATATTGCTGGACTGTGCTTCCGCAGGGGTTTAAGAACTCCCAAAGTATTTTTGGGGAAATACTAGCCAGAGATCTCAGGAAGTTTCAATTAAACCAGGGCATCTTAGTGCAAGATGTAGATGATTTATTAATTGCAAGTCCAGACTACGAATCTTGTCTGGAAAATACCATAGTAGTACTGAACCACCTAGAGGATTGTGGTTATAAGGTGTCGCCTCAAAAGGCACAAATATGTAAACAAACGGTGACATATTTGGGGTTTGAGATTAAGAAAGGCAAACGGAGCTTAATGACAGAAAGGAAACAGGTAATTTCAGCTCTTAAAGTCCCCAGCAACTGAAGGCAGCTGCGTGGATTTTTGGGAATGGCTGAGTTTTGCAGGATTTGGATTCCAAATTTTGGATTAATAGCAAAACCCTTATATGATGCTCTTAAAGGCCTTGAGTCAGAGCCTTTGTCCTGGACTCAGGAATGTCAAAGAGCCTTTGATGGAATTAAAGAAAAGTTGATCTCAGCACCAGCATTAGGGCTACCAGATCTTAGAAAGCCATTCAGACTCTATGTGCATGAGAGACAGGGAGTTGGCCTGGGAGTGCTAATCCAATTGTTAGGACCAGAAATGCAGCCCGTTGCATATCTGCCCAAACAGTTGGACCACACCACTAAGGGATGGCCTCCATGTTTGCGTGCTGTAGCTGCCACTTGCGACCTTCTACATGAGGCGGGAAAATTTACGTTGGGTCAGCCCATCACTGTTTTTGTGCCACATCAGGTTTTAACATTGCTAGAACAGAAAGGTGGACTTTGGCTGACTGCTGGGCGAATGGGAAAGTACCAAGCAGCTCTGTTGGACAATCCTAATGTAAGACTGAATGTATCTAATTCTTTGAATCCTGCTACACTGCTTCCGAGCAATGTAGACGAACCTGAGGATGTAAATTTAATCCACAACTGTCTAGAAATGATTGACACAGTGTATGCTAGCTGACCAGATCTGACTGACCAGCCTCTGCCAGATCCAGAGTGGGAGTTGTTTACAGATGGAAGCAGCTTCATGGAGCATGGCTGTCAATGTGCAGGATATGCTGTGGTGACGCTACAGGATACCATAGAAGCCAGGGCTCTTCCAGCAGGTACATTAGCACAGAAAGCTGAACTAATAGCCCTGACCCACGCCCTGGAACTCTCTAAGGGTAAGAGAGCCAATATATTTACTGACTCAAAGTACTCTTTCATGATTCTCCACATGCATGGGGCCATTTGGGAGGAGCGAGGACTCCTTACCGCCAGTAACAAAGATGTCAAACACCCTTTAGAAATTCCGGCCTTGCTAAAGGCAGTAGCTTTAACATCAGCTGTGGCCGTGATGCATTGTCCCGGCTGCCAAAAAGGTGGATCTGATATGGCAG
>PVIJ01010588.1:14153-59455 GCA_004024925.1 Scalopus aquaticus
GCTGCCCGTTCTGCTCTCCAGGGTGCACTCATCCCTCTCGTGGACTTGACTCGTTATGTCCCGGAATACACTGAGCGGGATGAGGAGAGAGCTCGTAAATGGGGATTTACTGAGGTTGGCCCCAGCTCTACTTGGAGAGTAAACTCCCATGGGATGATACTACTCCCAGAGGCCTTGGTATATCCGGTGTTAAAACATTCACACGAAGGATCCCACTATGGGAGAGATACCCTATTAGAGACAGTGCGCCCATATTTGAGGGGCCCACATTTACATGAAATAGCACAACGGATCACCCGGGGTTGCCAAATATGCACCAGGAATAACCCCAAGACTGATTCGCCCCCTAAAGCCACTGGGGTTCAATATCGGGGCAAGTGCCCTTTTGAGGACTGACAGGTGGATTTTACACAGATGCCTAGAACCACCGGCAATTTCAGATACCTACTGGTTTTTGTGTATACATTCTCAGGGCGGGTGGAAGCATTCCCCACCAAGACAGAGAAAGCTTCTGAAGAAGCTAAACAGCTGCTCAAGGAAATAATCCCTCACTTTGGATTGCCTAGCTCCATCCAAAGCTATAATGGACCTGCGTTTGTCTCTGAGGTTAATCATGCAGTAAGCAGTGTGTTACAGATCAACTGGAGATTGCATTCTGCATGGAGACCACAATCCTCTGGACAAACGGAAAAAATGAACCACACCTTGAAGAAAACCTTGGCAAAACTGTGCCAAGAAACATAGCTGCGTTGGGACCAGGTACTATCCCTTGCCCTCCTTCGGATAACAGTGGCACCTAGAAGTGGGCTACAACTAAGCCCTTTTGAAACTGTGTTTGAGAGACCCTTCCAGGCCTCAGCTCTGAAAGCCACTCCAGAAATAGAACAAGACAGCAGGATTACACAATATGTGAAACATCTCCAGGAGGTTCTCTCAGTAATTCACGACTTTGCAATCTCGAGGATCTCTATGCCTCCTGATGAACCATTGCATCCCTTCAGACCTGGAGATCAGGTCTTACTTAAGACTTGGCAGACTGGAGATGCTCAAAATCAACTGTCAGAAAAATGGACTGGTCCACATGATGTTTTACTAAGTACACACATGTCCTTAAAACTCTCGGGCATAAAACCTTGGGTACATCATTCCAGAGTTAAGAAAGCCCCAGAAGAAACTGACCCAGAGGAGAAAACCCATTGGTCTTACGAACCCATTGAGGACCTGAGGTATCTGTTTAGGAAAAAGAAAAACACTTGAACATTGTTAACTTTTCTTTTCCAGCTACTATAGCAGGACATTCCTCAAATTACTCTTTGGAAGAACCCTGAGATGACAAACATGCTCTAACCAATCTTTTTTCCTTTCGAAGTTTAGGAGATGTAAAAACAACATGTAGGATCATGAAATTATGCTGGCATTACTTTTATTTATTTTTATTTAATTTTTATTACAGAAAGTCCTTCAATCTTGATTTTGGTATTTCCTTTTAACTTTTTTTTTTTAACTTGGAGATTTTCTTTTGTTTTTTTTTTTTTGTTTGTTTGTTTTCGTTTTGACTATGAGGGAAACTGCAGTTGCATAAACTATTCCCCGTGGCACAACTAAGAGCTCTGTGTGTCTGTATGTTGTGTGTCTATATGTTGTATGTCTGTATGTCCTTTCCTTGTGACTAAATGTCTTAACTTCTAGAGGTTGGCTTATATGGCGCCTATGGAAAAAAATGGTTAAAACTTTGGCATGCACACAAGAAAATGTTAATATTGGTTTTCTGAAAATTGCAAAACCTTTCAGTACCTGAAATGTATGTAAATTTTCAATTTTTGATTGTTGTCTTACAATATTGTATACTTGAATGGTCTGACATCTGCAGAAATTGTTTCTGAAAGAAATTTGTTTCAAGAAAATCTCAACTGATTCTAATTGATGGAAATTTCGATAGTAGAAATTTCCAAGGGACTAAACAGACTGTTGGGAGATAAACCAGATTTTTAATAAGTTTTGTTTAATTTTGCTTTGACTTGGTTTTCTTGTTTTGATTAACCAGGATCTGCAGCATTGTTGCATTTTTTTAAAAGCAGGATTAACTTATGTTTGCATTTTCTCTCCCCTTGATACCAACATAGTATTAGCAATGGCGGTAGTGATCTTTACTACTTATGGTAGAGTCTATTTTTGCATAATTTCATTTGGGAATTTTGTCGTCTAACTGAAGAAATTGGAATCGTGTTTCGTCATACTGCTTTGATTGGATTTCTTCCAGGAAGTCAAACTTGAGCTGAGCCAAGAAGAGGAGAACCTGTTGCTTTGTTTGTGGGGTTCCAGAGACCTTCAAAGGAGGTAAGGGAGCTTGCCTCCATTGGCAGGACTGGATGACCCGGAAAAAGAAAAAGCCCTGGGAACCTCGAGAAGAGGAAACCTCAGGTGAAGTCTGGTGAGACTGACTTTGTTCCTGAAGACGGCACGGACTGAATGTCAAGAGTTCAGTCGTATCCTATGTGGAGTATTCCAACACAGCTAGCTAAGATTGCTGTTTTGGTTATTCTGCCCTGTGACATTATGCAAAAATAGGTGAAATGGACTGAAAGTAGGTTGAGTTTGCAAATATTTTGCTGTATTGTTGGATAAAAGTTGGGATCAAAAGTTGGGAGAGAACTTGTTTTTAGATAAGGAATGAAGAAATTTTGTTTGCCACACTGGACAGTACCTGGAGACTGATTGTTATTTTCTTTTTCAAACTGGAACCCTGAAGTATTGTCCTCTGAGACTGCACCCGGACATCCACCTATTTGACCATCATCACCATAGAAATGGTGACAAAAAATGAAAGGGGGGAATTGTTAGGGGGGAAAAGGACGTCTGCAATAAACTTCACAGGAAGGTTTATGGACCCCACCTCAGATCAAAGAGATCCAAGACACTAAGGGCTACTAATCCCTTAATTCCATCATCCTGAAGAAAAGATTACTGGGAACTGAGGGGTGGAGTTAAGCAGACATGTTGGCTATATAACGAGGGTTTTGGACCTTGGGGGTCTCTTGCTTCTCGCCAGGCTACAGCGTGCCATTGGGGGTTTCCAGCACTTCAGATCTGGTAGGATATATTTGGAGATTTATCTCTCTCTTTTTCTCTTTTGTCCCTGAGTTATTCATTTTTTATTTTCCTTCCCTTTTGTAAATAAACCTTTTATTAACCTTTTTGTGAGTGCCTGCAATTGTTCTTATTATAAGTCCTTTTAAGCTCACAGGTGAGAACCCACAGTTAGGCATCCCATTGAATATTGGGGTTGCCCTGTAACACAAGGATAATGTTGATGCAACATTGATAAAAAGAAAGCTGTCTTCAATGAGGAGGGGAAACTCAGAAGCTATTAAGTTAAAATAATTTTCAGCAAGGTCCAGTTCTACATCATGATATTATTCAAGAAGTGTGTAGAGATAAGCAGTCTCGGATATGCATGCTAAAAATGTCAGGAATAAGTACTAAATAGAAATAGAATATTTTGGCAAGAACACTAATCAAAACAAACATGAAAAAATCATGAGGCATTACCAGATCTATACAGTAGGGTAATTTGTTTCATAACTTCTGATCTTATGGAAATTCTACAAACTTTCAAGCTTATTGTCTCATATTCTACACTGAATGTCTAATAGTGAAATTCTCCAGCTCTTCTCAAAGGCAATGCTTTTCCCTTCAACCTCCAGTTAGAGCACTTTTTTTTTTTTAATTTTTTTTTAAGATTTTTATTTTATATATACAAGTTGGGGTACAGGCCAGAGGCGCGGGGCGGCGAGAGGGTTCACCAGAGACAGAGCGGGTAGCAGAACAGGCAGAGCAGAAATACACTGCTGAGGGGAGCAGCGGGCAAGGCAGGAGAGGTCTGCCACGCCATGTGGGATTCTCCCTGGCCGGGCGTCGAACTCGCGTCGCCGCTGCCGACAGCTCCACAGCACAGTGCTTAACCGCTGCGCCACCAGGGAGGCCCCAGTTAGAGCACTTTTACTAGGACTGTCACTGTTAGGGAGAACGTGGAATTGGAATTTTCTTGAATTTTGCTGATTTTCTCCGTAATATGATAGTCAACTAACTCAGATTCCTTCACTAATCGCCAATAGTTTTGAGGTCATAGAAGGAAGTCAGGACTTCTATTATTTGAGCAATGATAGTGTTTGAAGTGAATGTCACACAAGCCTTTATAGAGAGTTCAATCCTCAGGACCACTTCACCTCCAATTCCCTTGATGTGGCAGCCCTTTAGGAGTCTAGTGCTTTGATTTCAACACTTTTGGGAGATGTAATGCTCCCAATCAGACCTATCTGATCCCACCCGACAAGATATAAGTCCCATTTCATTCAGGTTCTATATTTCAAAGAAAATCTCTTCCACCAACACATACACCAACTTGCTCTGTGAATCACTGAATCACTAGCTGTCCCACCTCTCTCATCCTCTGCTATTCCCAAACAGAAGGCAGATGCCTTCTTTCCATCTCCCGGGAGAGGGAAGGATGTGATCAAATTGATATGTTTCTGCTAAAGTCCTCACTAGAACTGAGGAAAAAGAGTTAAATTCACCATTTCTTCTCTCTTGGGACAGCTTTCTGAAATAAATAGACTTTTAAAATGTTTTTCCCAATTGTCTTTAAAATCCTCTAGGGGGCCTCCCTGATGGCGCAGCGGTTAAGCACTGTTCCATGGATCTGTAGGCAGTGGCAACGCAAGTTCGAAGCCTGGCCAGGGAGACTCCCACATGGAGTGGCAAACCTCTCCTGCCTCGCAGCTGCTCCCCTCAGCAGTATATTTCTGTTGGTCTGCCTGTTCTGCTCCCCACTCTGTCTCTGGTGAACCCTCTCACCTCCCCATTTCTCTGACCTGTACCCCAGCTTGTGTGCATAAATAAATAAATCTTTGAAAATAAATAAATAAAATCCTTTAGGAAGGCATACTTTTTTAAAGTTCTAAAGCAATATTTATGAGATTTCCTTTAAAAATTTATATAGTAGACTAATATCTCCCTTTGAAATTAAATATTTTATTTTTGGTTTAATAAAAGCATCTGTTAAATATACTGATAAAAATGTTTAAATTGCAGCTTAACGAAAGATTTAAAAGATAGTAAATGATAACCTATTTGTTCAAAAGAAACCAAAAAATGTGTGAATCATTATTTTCAAAACTTATACAGACTATAAGAGAAATAAATCCTAATATAGATCACCAGTTCTCATAAATTATTTATATTTAAGATTTTCACTAAAAATAAAAAGATTTTCAAAATCGAAAAAGTATTCCAGCTATAAATTCTAACTAAATAGTCACTTGATACAGCATGTGCCAAATATGGGAAAAAATAAAGAATTCAGTCAACTCAGTTTATGTGGTTAATGCAGCACTGACAAAAATTGTATGTAAACAGTTCATGAAATGAAATCATAAGGCAGTTTTACTTATACATGTGAATTTTAAATCTCACAATTTATTATTAATTAAAATGTAGGGCAATTATATTTAAGTACTATTAATGGAAGCTATCATGGAAATTCAAAATCATTTAACCTCAGAAAATCTATCCATGAATTTTTCTATGTCATATCAGACAGAAACAATAACATGCCACTAGACCTAAAACACTTAAATGTAAAAATTTCTGTAATTCATTTGGGATAAATAGTAGAAAAGAACTTCCTTGACATTATAAAGGATATATTGTTATTTAATTTTTTTTAAATTCTTTCTTTTTTTTCAAATTAAGGTCAGTACACAATACCATATAATATTAGATTTACAGGCTCACAACTTTTCAGATCACACCCACCACCAAGGCACCCAAAGTCCTCACCTTAATCTCTTAGATCCCCTCCACACTTAGTTCACGACTCTCCCCTTATCCCTCTATGGCCTCAACTCTACAGTTAGAATATTAACTGTTGAAACAACTTTGTTTTTTTCCATTCCTTTGCTTTGTTTCTTTACATTACACAATGAGTGATATTATTAGATTTTGTATCTCTGCTTCTGACTTATTTCACTTAGCATAATTACCTCCACTTCTATCCATCTTGTCTCAATTGGCAAGATTTAATCTCTTTGTTAACTGAATTGTATTCCATTGTGCATATTAGAACATCTTAATCTGCTCATCAGTCCTTGGACACTCTGTTTTTATCTATAACTTGCCTATTGCAAATAAGGTTGCAAAGAACACAGAAGTGCATGTAATATCTCAAATTAGTGTTTTTGCATTCTTTGAGTACACACCTAGGAATGGGAATGCAGGATCATATGTTAGATTTATTTTTAATATTTTGAGAAACCTCCACATTGCTTTTCAGAGGAGGTGGACCAATCTAAATTCCAAACAGCAAGGTACAAGGGCCTCTTTTTCTCTACATGTCACCAATACTTTTTTCTGGCCTATAATAAGGGCTGCTTTCACAGGTATGAGAATTTATAATGAAAATTTATGATTCTTATTGAATTCCTTAAAAAGTTATGTCGAACACTTTTTTTTAATGTGCCTATTGACCATCTCTATTTCATCTTTGGAGAATTGTTTATTTCACCTTTTTGTCCATTTTTTTTATTTGACTATTTGTTGATTTGTATGAATTGTTGGATAAAACCTTTGTCATATATATGATATACAAATATTTTCTCCTGTTTAGTAGGATATCTTTATTTTAGCAGTAGCTTCTTTTGAGTAGTAGAATCATTTAGTTTTATGTAGTACCATTTTACGTTTTTGTTTGCTTTCCTTGCCAAAAAATCAAGTCCTTGAGGTCATGCTTGAAAGCAATGTGGTGGAGAATTTTCCCCATTTTTTTTTCTGTTTTTATGGTTTCTGGTCTCACATCTAAATCTTTAAGTAATTTTGAATTTTGTTTGTTGTTTGTTTGCTTTTAATTTGATGTAAGATAATGGCCCAGTTTCATTCTTTTGATTGGGCTGTTTGTTTCAATAATACCATTTGTTGAAGAGAATTTTCTTACTCCATTGTATACTCTTGGCTCATTTGTCATGAATTGACTGTTCATGTAAATATGAACTTATTTCTGGTCTCTCAATTCTATTCCGTTGATCTGTGTCTATTTTTATTCTGATACCATACTGTTTTGATTATTGTAGTTTTATAGTATAGATTAAATCCTGAGAGGCTGATACCACCATTTTTTTGTTGTTTTGTTTTGTTTTGCTTGTTTGTCAAGATTGTCTTAGCTCTTCAGGGTGTCTTAAATAAATATAATTTTGGTTATACTTTTTCTAATTCTAGAGGAATTATATTGAAACTTTGACAGGGATTTCATCAATCCTGACTTCCTTTGGTAAACTGACCATTTTAACAATGTTAATTCTTTCTACCCATACGCAGGAATATCTTTCCATTTTTTGTTTGCCTTTTATTACTTTTAACACCGATTTATGGTTTTCGGTAGATCTTCTACCTCCTTTGCTAAGTTTATTACTAGGCATTTAATCCTTTTGGATGCAACTGTAAATGTAATCTTATTTTCTGATTTCATTCTCTTCTGGTTCATTGCTTATAAAAACACTACTTATTTGGAGAGATTTATTTTCCAGTTTGTCATTTTATTATATTTCTTCACTTTTTTTTTTTTGTTGGTTTATATGTTTCTAATAGCATTTTAGTGGAATCTTATGGTATCCCATGTATATTATCATGTCATTTACAATTTACAATGCAGTTTTGCTTCTTTCCAAATTAGATTCTTTTTATATCTTCCTAATTGCATAGATACAGCTTCCAATACTATGCCAAATAGCAGCGGTGAATGTGGAAATCCTTGTCATGTACTTGATCTTAGCAGACAAGCTTCCAGTTTTTCACCATTGAGTCTAGTGTTAGGTATGGGTTTGTCAGATATAGTCTTTATTATGTTATGGTATGTCCTATTACCCATTTTGAGGTGAGCATTCTCATCTATGAATGTTGAGTCTTATCAATTATCTGTCTGCACATATTTATATGATCATATGATTTTTATCATTCCTTTTTTTAATGTGGTGAATTACATTGAGTGAATTACATTGATTGTTTTGCTTATATTTAATCATTTTTTCAACCATTTTCGGAACAAACCCCACTTAGTTATGAGGTATGATCCTTTTAATGTATTATGATTTTGTTGAGGATTTTTGCATCTATGTCCATCATGGATATTGGTTAGTAGTGTTTTTATTGTGATATCTTTGTCTGCTTTTGGTATCAGAGTAACACTGGCCTCATAAATTTGTTTGGAAGTATTCTTTCATTATTATTATTATTATTATTATTATTATTATTATCATTAATTATTATTATTCGTTTGCAGGAGTTTAAGAATAGGTATTATCTTGTCTTTGAAGGTTTCTTGGAACTCACTAATGAAACCTTCCTATACTGGACTTTTGTTGATTGGGGAAATATTGATTACTGTTCCAATTTCCTTGTTGGTAATTATTCTGTTCAAGTTTTCTTTTTCCACCTTTTTCAATCTCAAAGATTTCATAATCATAAGATTTTACCACATTTCTTCCATTTTATCAAATTTATTGTCATGTAGATATTCACTGTAGTCTTTTATGATATTTCTGTTTTTCTGAGATTTCTATTATAAGTCTCCTGTTTCATTTCTTTTTTTTTTTTTAAGATTTATTTATTTATACATACAAGCTGTGGTACAGGCCAGAAGCGTGGGGCAGCAAGAGGGTTCACAAGAGAGAGTGGGGAGCAGAACAGGTAGATCAGAAATACACTGCTGAGGGGAGCAGTGGGAGAGGCAGGAGAGGTCTGCCACACCATGTGGGATTCTCCCCGGCTGGGCGTCGAACTCGCATCTTGCGCTGCCAACAGCTCCACAGCGCAGCGCTCAACCGCTGTGCCACCATGGAGGTCCCTCCTGTTTAATTTCTGATTCTATTCATTACTGTTTTCTCCCCTTTTACATTTGAGCTCAACTAGATGTTGGTCTTTCTTGTTTGTATTTTCACATAATCAGCTTTTGACTTCACTTATATTTTCTGTTGTCTTTTTTATTTGTTTTATTTATTTATGTTATAATTTTTATTATTTCCTTAATTTTTCTAACCTTTGGGTTCCTTTGTTCTTATTTTTCTTGTGCTTTAATTTGTAAAGGTAGAATTTTTTGATGCATTTCATATTTCTTGATATGTGCATATATTGTGATATATTTCCCTCTTAGTGCTGTTTTGCTATGTCCCATAGGTTCTGTTAGATCATGTGTTTATTTTCATCTGTCTCCAGGTATATTCTAATTTTCCTTTGATTTCCTCTCTAATCCAATATTCATTCAGTAGTTTGTTGTTCAGACTCAACATATTAAATGTTTTTGCTGCTTTATATTTATAGTTGATACCTAATTTGATGCCAGTGTGATCAGAGAAAATATTTGTTTTGAGTACAATCTTCATGAATTTATTGACAATTGTTTAGTGACACAACATGTGATCTATCTTGAAGAATGTTCTCTGTGCACTTTAGAAGAATGTGTAATCTGCTTTTGGGGGCAGCAGTGCCTTATAAATATCTGTCTAGTAGTCCCATATAGATAAATTCCTCATTTAAGTCTCTTGTTACTTTTCTCACTGGTCAACATTGGGATCGTTACTGATGTTAAAGGCCCTAATCTGTAGTATCATGCTGTGCTGAGCATGAATATAACCCTGAAAATATTTTACTAGCTGTCATTTTGAAGATATTTCATATAACTAATTTCATATGTTTCACCATGTAAATTTATCCAGTAGGAAGGCAACAACATCTTAAATCAGCCTAGAATGATGTAATATTGCTTTGCATTGCATAATAGCATCATGCACACATCAGTCAGAGTTGATTGCATTATCTTCTGATGCAATGCAATACTACTGCCAGGCGGTTGCTGAGGTAAGCTGATGTCAGCAGTACACTATAGAAGCCCTGTCAGAAAGGTTGAGAATTGAAAATGATTCAGACTTTGTGAGAGACAGTTTAAGCTACTGTTCCATAGAACTGTTATTATTTGATCCATTTAGGCACAATACAAAACAGTAATGTCTCGAAAGTACGTTAATAGCGTGGACAATTTCTGCCATATTTGTGGGGAAATAACATTTGCAAACCAGAAGAAAAGTATCACTTCTCAAGTGAAGAAAGCTTATCATCTTTACTTTGGATGCAAGGTTGGTGAACAAAACAAGCCTTGGGCCCCACATATATGCTGTGCTACATGTACAACACAGCTTTAACAGTGGTTAAATGGCAAAAGACCATCAATGCAGTTTGTAGGCCCCACGGTGTGGAGACAGTCAGGCAGCCAAAGAAAAGACTGTTACTTCTGCTTGGTTCCTCCTCTTTCCAGCAGAATAATGAAACAAAAGAAGTCGAGAAGAGTCTACACAAGCATTCCATCTGCATTGAGACCAGTTCCACATGGTGAGGGGCTTCCTGTTCCAGAACCCCCAGCAGAATATTCTCTTGATTCATCTGATGAGGACAAGGGTGAGCCAACCTGTTCTTCTCCTGTTCCATCAGCATACAGTGATCCAGATTTTCAATGTGGTGCGTCATCAACCCCACACAGACTAACACAGGAAGAACTAAATGACCTGGTTCATGATTTGGACTTATCCAAAAACGGGGCAGAATTGCTAGTATCAAGACTCCAACAGTGGAGTCTTCTAGAAGAAGATGTCACAATTACTTTCTTTCAAAAGTACCACCAGCAATTGGAGCCTTTCTTCAGAAAGGAAAGTACTCTGGTATTCTGTTCCGGTATTGAGGGCCTCATGAATGCCTTAAAAATCACTCATGACCCACAAGAATGAAGACTATTTCTAGACTCTTCGAAACTGAGTCTTAAGGCTGTGCTATTGCACAATGGAAGCCATCTTCCATCTATTCCAATAGAGTATGCTGTCCACATAAAAGAGATGTACGATAACTTAAAGCAGCTATTGAATTCCATTGAGTATAACAAGCACAGCTGGCACGTCTATGGTGATTTGAAGCTAGTTGCCCTTTTAATGGGACTGCAGCAGGAATATAGAAAATGCATGTGTTTCTTGTGTGAATGGGATACCCGAGCAAGTGAATTGCACTACTTGCAGAAGGAATGGACTAGCAGACAAATGTAGCAGTTGGAGAGTAGAATATCCAGCACCCAGCTCTGGTCGAGGCTCACAAAATCCTGCTACCACCCCTTCACATCAAACTAGGTTTGATGAAGAATTTCATGAAAGCCATGGATCGGACCTCGCCAGCTTTCCGATACCTGCATGAAAAATTTCCTCTACTCAGCAAAGCAAAAATTCAAGAGGGAGTTTCTGTGGGTCTTCAGATTCAAGAACTCTTCAAAGATGACCGGTTCAACAACTTGTTGCAAGGTGATGTGAAACAAGCATGGAATGCTTTTCGCCTAGTGCCTACAAACTTTCTTGGAAATGTTAGGCAGAAAACTACGGGAACTAGTAGAAGACATGCTGATGAAGTATCAGAAACTTGGCTGCAATGTGTCTCTAAAGATCTGCTTCCTTCATTCCCATCTGTATTTCTTCCCTGAAACCTGTGGTATGGTTAGTGATGAACACAGTGAATGTTTTCATCTAGATATCGCATCAATGGAACGAATATACCAGGGAAAATGGTCCACTACAATGCTGGCTGACTACTGCTGGACACTCCCCAGAGATGCTCCTGAACAGTTGTACAGGAAACAAGTGAAGAAATCTAAGAAGTAGTCTATGACTTGATTTTTCACAGGTTTTAATCCTAGACCTATTACTATTGCCATGCATTTCGTGATGTAAACATCAATTTATTGCAGATTACAAAACAAAAAAAAAAAAAACTAGAGCCAAAATTAGAATTTGACTGTCATATTCGTGTTGAGCACATACAAATTGATAGGTAATTACTAATTTTATTTCAGTAACATGCCTTTTGTAAAAAAATGTTGACTAGTGCTGTCAAATGATTTACGTGGCGTGTTAACAGCCTCTATTACTATTATGTTGTGGCCAAAGTCTATTGTTAGTTTTTTAATAGTTGTCATATATTTGGTGTATATATATATGGTGAGTGTCATGTCTTCCTAGTATATTAGTCTTTTAATCCTTATATAATGTCCAACACTGTCTCTAGTTACCTTTTTAGTTGTAAATTATTTTATCTGACATAGGTACTCCTGTCCTTGCCTTCTTTATTTCCAGTTTTCTTATTTTATTGCTTTAGAATCATTCACTTTGAGACTTTATTGATTTTTAGAAATTACATTGTTCTCCTATAAACAGCAGAAAGTTAGATTTGTTTTCTGATCCAAATAATCCCTCTTATCTTTTCATTGGTGAATTCAACTCATCTACACTAAGGATAATTATTGATGACATTTAACTAATGCAATTTTGTCTTTGGTATTATGGTTCTTTTTTTTTTGCCCAATTTTTTTGTGGATTTCCTGTTTTCCATTTAGTTACAGAAACTCCTTTCAATACATCTTGTAGAGGACATTCTAAAATTTCAAAACTCTTTAGTTCATGTTTGTTTAGTAAGACCTTTATTTCTTCATTGAGTCCAAAATACAGCCTTTCAGGATATTGTACTTTTGACTGGAAGTTTTTATTTTAAGGTATTTTGAATATATCATTCTATTATCTCTTTACCCAGCGTGCTTCTTCCAAGAAGTCTGATGTAAGTCATGTGGGAGTATTTTTATAGATTACCTGCTTTTTATCCCCAGTCACATTAAACAATCTTTCTTTTGCTTGACATATTTTTAGCTTTCTGCTCTGTGTCTGGTGTAGGTCTCCTTACATTTTGATAACTAGTGGTTTTTTTAGCTTCAGGAACTTTTATGTATTCAGCTTCTTGCCCAGATTTTGGAAGTTTTGCTCTATTGTTTCTTTGAATAAGCTTTTTGCTCCTCTTTCTCTTTCTCTTTCTCTTTCTCTTTCTCTTTCTCTTTCTCTTTCTCTTTCTCTTTCTCTTTCTCTTTCTCTTTCTCTTTCTCTTTCTCTTTCTCTTTCTCTTTCTCTTTCTCTCTCTTTCTCTTTCTCTTTCTCTTTCTCTTTCTCTCTTTCTCTTTCTCTTTCTTTCTCTTTCTCTTTCTTTCTCTTTCTCTTTTTCTCTCTTTCTCTTTCTCCATCTCTTTCTCTTTCTTTCTCTTTATCTTCTAAGATTCTCTCCTTATCGTTATGCTGCATTTCCTACTGCAGTCAGATATTATACAAAATGTTTATTTTTTTTCTATGCATTTTCTGTTTCTTCTTCCGCCTTGCTCTTTTATGCATTATTATTGTTTGCACAAAGATTGAATTTTTGAATTTGATTCAATTCTGTACTTGGTCTATTCTGTTTCCATAACTTTCTATATAACTTTATCTACTTAGCTTTTTGCAACCAGAATCTCTTTTTGATTTAAAACTTCAATTTCTATTTTAGGTTGATTTATTTTATTTGTCAAACTATCAATATACTTATTTTCTGAATTATGTTGTATTTCCTTGGTTGTTTGTTTTGAGTATGCTTGTATTACTATGATTGTTTTCTTCTATGTCTTTGATAATCTTTACTATAGAAGTGTTTCACTTTCTATCTGATGGTATGACAATCTGTTAGATGTCTTTGTGGTTGGATCCTGCAGAGTTGTTCTCTCCTGGTAACGTCAATTCCCCTGAGATCTCACATTGCCATGTGTTATTGTTGTGCAACCACTGCAGATTGGGTGAGTTCATTGTCAGTACTGGCAGATGAAAAGAGAATTTTAGGGTCTTCTGTGGAACTTGCAGCCCTTTAATAATGAAACAGGGTACCATAAACACAGGCACGCAGAGAGAGAAAGAGAGACTGAAAGACTGGGACACTGAGAGAGACAGAACCACAACTCCATTGCCTACCCCCCTTTACATTGTTAAGTACCCATAGCAAACACAACTGATAACATTGTTACAAATGCAAAGCCCATCTATTATTTGCTAGATATCTGAATAGAGGAAGACAGGATTTCAAGGTATGGACATTTTATTATGTGGAAGGCAAAAAGTAGCTTGATTTTAACTCATTTCCCTTACAGTTATGTTTTATTGCCGTACTGTTGTTTTCTGTCATTTTGTTTTAGAATTTCCTTTTATAAAAAAAAATTATCTGTAGCAGTAACTTAGATATTTGAACTATATATACTTTTCCAGCAGATAGCACTGTGATTTTATGTCATTAATTTTGTCAGTTGTTCTTTGCTGACTTCTATAGTTCCCAGAGGCCCTACCTCAAAACCTTAAGGAGTCCAACTGTTTTAGTAAATGCTTTGGGGAGGGAGGACCTAGCTCCTGGTTGTTACACTGCCTATTGTCTTCCTCTCCTGGGTTATAGACCTGAAACTTTGCAGTCTACAAACTGTCAGTGTGCTTCACAAAGTCAGTAACAATCCAGAGGATTAAGGAGGAGGAACACAATTCAGAGAATTATCATTGTCCTTTTCACTGTGAACCCAACCTGCATGGAGTACTCCATCTCCTCTGCATGTATTTTCCCTTAGTCAAATGGGTGTGATTCGATGCCATTTAGCTCTTCCCAGGGTCACTAGCCAGGTTTCAACACTCCCTCCCTGGACCATAGCCTCCAGGCACCACATTTTTGAATCATGAAACGCTTCTGTGTCCTTTCTGGTTCAGACTTTAGTGGCCTCCGATCTCCAAGAGGTGTACATCTAATCCACGGGATTATATGACTTTAGTGTACCTCTGGTTAGCCTGGATGATCATCTGGGGAACAGAGTAAGAAACATTTTCTGATATAGCATCCCTAAATGCTTTATTTTTTAAGTTCAGCATATATCCAAAATAATTGAATCCTAAAAGAATTTACTCTAACTTTAGCAATAAGACATAATTGTCCACTGTTTTAATTTCTATTCAATATTTTACTGAAAGTCAAATCAGTACAATAAAAATAAGAAAAAATATCGATATATAGTACATAAGCAGAACACTTTTCATTGCTATTGAAATTAACAAATTTTTCAGTTGTCGATATTAAATGTTGACTGAGAATGGCAACAATAATAATTTAACCTTTAATTCCCCAAAATACAACAACTAAAATTAGGTACACAACTGTGGAGATGATGAGCTTATCATCTGAAAAGGTAGTTCAGAATGGAGATATTAATTTTAGAAAGCATTAACTTTGAATTACTATCCAACGAAAACACCAGTAAGCCAAGGTTTTTAGTTATCCTCTCTCCTCTGGAAGAGTCCTAATTTATCTGTGTTCAATTCTCCATATCTCTCCTGAGTCCCATTAATTGAATCATCTGTGTTAATTACACCTCTCATATTCAATTCTTGTTCCACTCATTTTTGCCTTTATCCACATGGAGAAAGTCTGGCTCTTTCAGATTACATGGACTTCTCTATTAAAGAACACATATCCCATTCCTTTAGGAATGGTGTAAAGGATCTTTGAAGGATGACATGCAGATTTCATTAAAAAGCATTCTCTTCACCAACTGCAAACCAGTCCTTCCGGCCAACCCCTTGTACTTCAATCTCCCTTCTCCAAGATGAACTCCCTTCCTTCTTGGAATATAATCACCCTTTAATATCTTTTTCCAGTCTTTTTTTGTTTATGCTACTTCCAAATGCTAAATTCCACTCAATATACACGAGTTTTTATATAGACATGCATACATATGTAAATGTAACTGTTTATTTATATTTAAATATTGATACTTATTAATTATATTTCATGATAAATAATAATACTTATTTAAATGTAATAATTATATAATTATTATTTTTCCTGTTAGAAGTAAGACTTATTGGCTTCTATTCTGATTTAAGGCATTACTAAAGTGAAAAATAGAATAAGCGTTTCATGCCCCTTCCAAATCCTACAACTTTGCTTAAATTCTGAAACAAACTCAAACCAACTTATATTAATAAAAACACAAATACATAAGTATACACACATATCATCTCATACCTATATAATCATATGTTCTTTGCATTATCTAACAAGTGTTAATGACAGCTTATTTGACAGTATTATTTAAAGGAGTGTGGTCACATTACTTTTATAGTTTTTAAGCTATAGGTGCAAAGTAATGGCTGATAACATAAGTAATTAAACAAAATATCATGCAGCAAACTACATGGATGTCTGAAAGTAACAGAAATGTGAAACCAACATCTTACACTTGTTTAACATGATTCTTGACATTAACTTGCATAATCAAGTGATTTTATAATCAATATAATAAAGACAACAAAAGCATTAAAATAGTAATGTTCATAAAAATTTTATTAACATTAATTATAAGACGGAAAACCTGACAAAAAATATATCAACAAATCTTCAAATGCAAACTAGACTACTATAGTATAAACATCGAACAGTAATACTTCCTGTGTTAAGCTCTTCACCTGAGAGTCTTTAATTTACTTCTTCCCATTAATGAAATTGCAAATAATTTTCAGTTTGAAAATCTCTTAAAATATATAATTCTTTAAAGTCATGACCATAAAAATACATGAATCCGATTTAATAAATGTCTCTGAATCCATTAAACTGCTCTTGCAGACCTTCAAGTTTCATAGATAATGATAAATATGTATATAAATGTAGGTATCATTTGCTCTTCCGATTGCAGTCTCCAGCTAATAGGCATGCTGAGTAGTGCATCACACTGCAGAATCTTCAAATAATTATTTGACTCTCTTCATCTCTATTACACTAATACTGAAAAATTAAGGAATTATTTCTTAAGGTATTTGCATGGAGAACACTGAGTCAAGGAAGAAGTCATTGCAATAGAGTGTTACAGGTAATGGTCAAAAATCTGAAGTAATAAGAGATCAAATTAACATTAAGTTGCCCAGTTTTTATCTCTTTCTCCTCAATATATTTCAGATATGGCACCTTCAAAATCAATAGGAGATGCGTAAGTAGTAAAACAAATGGGAAGTCAAAGAATAATTGTCCATGCCCTGAATCCCCAGACCTTCAAACCTTTATCCATCTTGAAGGGAGAAAGCAAATACTGTCCAAAAATTAGCAATGATGTATGAGGTGGAAGGAAAAAAAAAAAAACACTTAAAATAAAAATAATAAAAAACTTGATTCATTCTCTTAGTGCTCATCTTTGTCAAACACTGACACAACTAAAAGATTGTAAATACACTCAGCAGTTAAATTTTAAAAGTCTATCAAAACGTATTTTTTTTACTCTAGGTGTGCCAATCATCTGTCTAGAAATGTGAAGGGGGAAATGATAGAAATGAGACATAAAACAAACTAGACATCTTCTCTAAGTTACTGATCATTCATTTTTGAAAATTCAAAATCCTTGAACCATTATTCTTCAAAGCAATATGGACTCTCTGAGGCTGATGTTTTTGTTTGTTTGTTTGTTTGTTTGTTTGTTTTGTGTGTGTGTTTATTGTCAATTTAAAGGTCTCAGCCAAATTTTGTGTCTGGAACATGAGTCCTTGGTATCATCAATATTATATAGTGGTCCTGTTCAGTAACCTAAATTACAGCTGTTGTCATAACTCTAGCTCAAATTAGTATAGCTGTCCTAATTAAATTTGCTAGCTTGTCTGGTTTCCAAATTTCTGTGATCCAAGTACCTTTAAAGCTACTTTTCTATGACAGTGCAAAGCCTCATATGAGATCTTGTTATTATTTCAATGATAATTTTAACTTCTTTATTTTTATATGATGATGAAAACAATAATTTTATACCCTCAATATGCCTTATCTCCTAAAATTATAAGTAAACATCCTTGCTACTCTCTTTTTCTATTAGAGTCTACAATTTAAAATCAGCCTTTCTGTTTCTAGGGGATATATAAACATAGGCCAACACTGTCAAGGTTGAGAGACTGCGCTAATAATCTAATTTTCTGTTTCAGTTCTCAGTTTTCCTCCCTAAGGTCTGCATGTTGATGTCAGTTTGAGTGTTTTCTCAATCAAACTCCTGTGAGGTGGGGCATGATATGTCCACAACTGTGGTAGAACACCACCCATAACTGACTCAGATGAAAAACTTGAAAGAAGTACAGTGTGTTCAGTTAGTCTGTAAGGAAAGAAGACAAAAATGTGTAACACAAATTTTAAAAGATACACTAATATTTTCCAGATAGAAAAAAAATTAGAAATGTTCATTCATACTAAATTACAAACATATTTGATACTGATTGTTATTTTTATTATTTTTTTAAAGATTTATTTATTTATGCATACAAGAGCTGGAGTGTAGGCCAGGGTGTTGGGGGTGGTGAGAGGATTCACCAAGAGAGAGTGGGGTGCAGAACAGACAGATTGATTGAAATACACTGCTGAGGGGAGCAACAGGAGAGACAGGAGAGGTCTGCTGCGCCATGTGGGTCAAATCCCTGGCTGGGGATCAAAACTTGTGCTGAAGTGGCTGCTGATAGTTTCATAGTGCTAAGACCTAAGCCCTTGTGCCACCAGGGAGACCCTATTTTTTTTTTTTTTAACGTTTATTAAGTTTCAGAAAACAAGGTTTACCAATTAAAACCAAATTTTGTATGTATATGATTTCTAATAGTGGTGCTTTGTTCACAGGTAGTATTCACACTTGTAGCAGGTATTTTCTTATTAAGAAATGAGAAACTCAACAAGTATTATTGGCAAAAACTCTCAGCATATCCTGAATCGACACAGGGTTTCAAGCCTGAGCATTAACTTCAGATTTTAAGTTATATTGGTGACAGTCCAAATGAAGCTTCTGCTTGTACTTTCCTATCCTCAACAAAAATAATCAAGCCCATTGTCAGAAATAAACTCTGTTGAAAGCAATTTATAAAAGAGATAGATGTGAGGAAAATATGACTGCAAAAAAGTTAGAAATTTTTGAAGAAGATTTTGGGAAATGTATATATCAATAACAAAACATGACCCTACCCAAAATAAAAAGATACTTCTCTCCAAATAGTACTAAAATACTCTACAGAGAGTCTTGACTAAAACCATTTTATTATTTCCCTCAAAAATATAAGTTCTATTCAGAATTTATGATAAGTAACCTGGCATACACT
The DNA here is from genome assembly GCA_004024925.1 of Scalopus aquaticus. Classification (NCBI taxonomy): domain Eukaryota; kingdom Metazoa; phylum Chordata; class Mammalia; order Eulipotyphla; family Talpidae; genus Scalopus; species Scalopus aquaticus. Next base: position 33,209 of record PVIJ01010588.1, read on the forward strand.
AAATTGTTTTTATAAATTGTTTTTATAAATTTGTCAATATTCAATTCATGTATAAGCAAACAGGCATAATTTCTATATTTTTTCTTTTGCAACAATTTACAGAATGCTATTTTTGTTTTGCCCAACTCCAAATGAAAATATTGTTGAAATAACTACATGTGACCCTTTTTTTCACAGAAGATAATACTTACTGGAAGAAAACTCAAGTTAGCTTTCAGTGATAGATTAAAATCTCTTTCTCTAAACTCAGTTTAGTATCAAATCCAATATGAAGTTCTTACATTTTCCCTTCCCTTCCTCTCACCTTCCTTTTCATTCTCCCTCCTGCTTTTTGCCCTTTTTCTTCCTTCTTTCCTTCATTTCCTCTTTCCTTTTTCTGGAAATGTTTATTGAGAATTGCTGTACCCAAAGTATTCATCTAGAGACAAAGTGAACAAAGCATAAGAATATCCCTACTTGGATGGAACATATATCTTTGTAAAGGATAAAAACAAAAAGTACAATACATGAAAAAAAAAAAATAGTACGTATTAGATAAGCATTGACATTTTGAATTGAATGTCCAGAGAAGGTCTGATTGAGTAGATAATAGCCATGTAAAAGTCTACAGCATGGAGGTGATATAATTTTAAAAAGATACACATATGGTCAAGGGCAGCATACTAAAACACTGGAAGCATAAACATGTCAGGCTTTCTAACTCCAGAACGAGAAGGTCAAATAGCTGGCATAGAATAAAAAAGGGCAGAGGCATAGGAGATGAAGTCAAAGTAATAGTGAGAAAGACCAGATCATGTTGACCTTCCAGGTTATTGTAGATATTTTATCTAAATAAGCCTAATTTGGGGGGAAAAGACTCAAGATGTTGAGTAATTGAAGGAGAACTAGGGTTTTCATTGTTACAGGGAAGAATGTGGAGTCTTTAAAGATTCATTTTAATTATTTCATACACTTTTCAAATATCCATTCTCCATTAAATAAAGAGGAAAAATTAAAATATAAACCTAAGGACACATTGTTGGATATAATGAATGTAGAGAGTCACTTTTTGTGACTTCCTGTTGAAAATCACTCTGACTGACTTCCTTCCTTTGTAAGGGGCACATCCCAAGTCATCTGGTGTGGAAGTGAAATGAAATGCTAAGTTTTTCTCCCTTATCAATCTTTAGTCATCAAAATATTTTCACTGTTTTAATGTGTGAAAATGTCAAGTAAATTGAAATAAAATATTTTTGATTGACTAAAGTCGCTAATTAAAGGGGAAAAAATCCAAGTAACATCCCCTCCCAGTGGAATTTATAATGTTTAAAAAAATCTGTTTTCACACCAAGGTAAGACTTTCATTTGCTTGGAAAAAAAAAAAAAAAAAGAAAGAAAGAAAAAGAATGTCTGTATGTAATTCCAGCAATCAGAATGACTGACATGAATTTTGCAATATGTACCATTTAGAAGACTTTGAATTCTACAGTCATTACTACTAAGTCTCAGACCAATGTGAAATTCAATTATATACCATTTATTTATAGGAGGGACAAAATTTGATCTATTTTTGTTCATCTCTTTTCAAAATCAGATCAAATAACTTTCTCTTCATCATTTTTATTGAGGTAGAAGAAATCATGAACCCCTTGTTTAATTTCAGGCTCAAAGGCTCATCATAAATCACTAAAATAGTGAGCTACAGGAAAGAAAGTAATAACAACATTAATCCAAAATTGTCTTTCCCTATAGGGAAACCAAATAGGAGAGAGACACTTGGGGGTGGGGTGGGGGGAGGGGGAAGATAAGGGCACAAAATAGAGTAGAAAAGAACACAGGGGTCCACAGAGATGGATCACAGGTGAACTGGTGGTGGGTTACCCAAGAGGAATATAAAATATAAACGATATAAATAACAATAAAAATATATATTTAAAAAAATTGTCTTTCTTCTTGTTATACAAAAAGGACTTCTGAATCAGAATTAAAAAAATGATATTGTTATTGTAGTGTAGCTTCTTATTATTGTTATATTGATCCTCTCTTCAGTACAAATGATACAAATGTTCAGAAAAGAGTCAAGATAAAAATCCTGCTCTGTAACCTTCCGGGATAATATGGAAGACTGAGCATATGACCGTGTTTTTGCTTTGTTTTGTTTTGTTGTGTTGTGTGTGGTTTTTTTTTTTTTTTTTGCATCCCTAAACTAATAAAAAAAAGTGAGGAAATACTGATGGAAATAAACCTAAGATACAGGTGCAAACAAAGGATATACCATTAGTGATGGCTGATTTTGACAATTGTGTGGAGATGAAAGTGTGTGTGTGTTGAAATATCTATTAAAAAGGATGAAGCTGTAGCTCAGGATACAGCCAAAAAATTCTCTAGTGGAAATCTTGCTGACAGACAGATTTGAGGTTTAGTATGGTTGCATATGAAAACAGAAGTAATTTGTAGAATAGTACTCAGTGTACCATGCAAAAGGAATAAATTAAGACCTATACTAAACACATTTTTATGAATTTTCACCAGGAAGATTATCCAAAGAGAGTTCTAAGTTCTCTTCCAATATATAAAAGGACTTAAATAGGCACACACACACACACATTTACACATACACACACACACACTTTTTAAGCATCACTAAATACTATAGTAGAATAATCCAGAATTCAAAGGAAAGTAAATTTGAATTTTGAATTCTATGAAACATGAACACAGTTGTATGCCATAATTACAAGTCATGACAATAGATAATAATTTAAAGAATGGTGATATCATGGAAAAGTCTTGCTTTTTCACAAAGCAGAAGAGAAATACAAAGGTAAGAAAGAAAATGTCGACTTAACCTAGTAGTCACATTCAAACTTAGTCCAAAAAATCACATGAGCAGTATGAGCATTGTTATTAGCTAGCAATTCTGAAGGAAGTTTCAAGAAGGAAGTCCTTTAATAATTTAATGCAGAAATTAAAACTGTTTTTTGAGAAACTTAAGATTATTTATTTAGCATAATGAACAAGCATGTTTGTAATCAACCAGCAAATGTACTTTTTTCCACTTCATGTTTAAACTTCATTGAGCAGTAGCAATCTGCCCCTTTCCCTAGGTGAATACTCCAATAAGCCCATGACATTTTTATTTCTCTAACTAAAATATTTTTATTGCATGCAAAGTCATATCATTTTGATTTATTAAGATATTTTATTGCATGCAAAACAATATAGTTTTTATTTATTAATGACTTATTGTAAGAATTATCTGAATTTGTTTTTACATTAAATATTTCCTCTTAACCAGTTGAGATTTAATTCAAGTAGAAGCTAGTGAAAAGCAAGGGAAAACTGTGGTTTCTCCCCAACCTTCCTTGCCAGATGTTGTATTGACTCTTACCAGACTAAGCAGGAAGAGAGAGGAGGCCTAAGGGAGTGGGGTGTTCTGATTAATACTGTACTGATGCAAGCAGTTCTTTATTTTGTACCAAGAGAAGATTAAATCTTATTTTTTTTAAGACACTTTAAGGGCCCCAAGAGATATCTGCTGAATAATTCTTTCCTACTATTCCATTGTTTTAAATGAATTTATGTTCATTCAGTCCCTGGCCACTAGCCTCTGAGCTTCTTGCCATACTGCTGCTGCTGTTTTCTGTTTAGTTTTCCTCACCTCACCAAGCAGCTCTTTAGGCAGGACTCAAGAGGATTATATATCAAGTTTTTTGTTCCCTCCTTTTTCCATTCTGTCTACATCTGGTTTATAGGACACATTGCATCTATTGCTTCAGTAAAGTTTTCAAATACATAAGAGGTGTATTTGAAAATGCATTTCAAATGTTAAGAGAGCGCTCCTCTCATTTTCTGCAAGAAATAGCAAATTTTCCTTGATTACATTATCAACCTCTATTCCCATCCCAGTTCTTAGCACATACATAGACCCAAGGAAACACACAAAAGATTTCAATTCACTTCAAAAGTTGACATTAAGGTGTATTAGCAATCTTAAAGTCAAATTAAATACTGCATTTCTGTTCTATGAGACTATATCACCATGGGCCTATAATTAGCATACATTATTTCCTGTAAGTTGTGTATAGTTTCACATTGTTAGCTTTGTGATCTGTAGTTGGAATTATCTTGTTCAAACATCTGAAGTATTATTTTAGCTCATGAGTCAAAGTAGAGCTCAGTTTGTCTATTTGGAGATAAAATCCATAAACTTTTATAATTTGAATCAAATTTTTCTACAAACTAGTCAAAAGTAATGACATATATTAATCTATATATTTTCCATCATAATGAAGTAGATGTTATATCAATTTTTTTATCTACAATTGAATAACTAAAAGGATTGTGAAAAAAAGAAATAATGAAAATGTTATCCAAAAAAAAGTCTAACTACATGCACCCGTATGTTTATTGCAGCACTATTTACAATAGCGAAGGTATGGAAACAACCCAGATACCCAAAAAAAATGACTGGATCAAGAAAACGTGGTACATACACACAATGGAATACTATTCAGCATTCATAAAAGATAAATACATGCAATTCACAGCAACATGGATGAAACTAGAAGGGATCATGCTCAGCGAAATAAGCCAAAAGGAAAAATAAAAATATCGAATGGTCTCACTTATAACAAGAATATAAGGGAACCAATACAAGAGCGACAATCAGCGAGAGGGGGAGAGGATTGGGGCTCAGAACGGGGGAGAGGGGAGCACAGGGGACTGTGGTGATGGTACATGGATGAATTGGTGGTGGGAAACCTACAGGGAATATACAGTAATGTAAAAGACACAAAGGAAAATAACAATTAAAAAAAAAAGTCTAGCAACTATTGTAGCAGTTATTCACATATTTTAATTATGTGTGAAATAGAGTTAGAACAGTTTGATATTTCCTCTTTTTCTGATTTTTACAGTTATTTTAAAGCATATTGAAGTTTTTGAAAATACCCACACAGTATAGGTATCAAAAATTCATTTTGGGGCCTCCCTGGTGGCACAACAAGTTAATCACAACACTATGAAGCTATCCAGAACCTCTGCAGCATGAGTTCTATAACTGGCCAGGGAGATTCCCATGTGGTGCAGCAGACCTCTCCTGCCTGTTCACTGCTCCCATCAGCAGTGAACTTCAGTCGATCTGCCTGTTCTGCTCCCCACTCTGTCCTGGTGAATCCTCTCACCTCCCCAACATGACTGGCCTACACTCCAGCTCTTGTATGCATAAATAAATAGACATTTTAAAAAATAAAATAATAAAAATAGCAACCAGCATCAAATATGTCTCTGGTGAATCCTCTCACCACCCCAAACTTCTGGCCTATAACCCAGCTTGTATACATCAATCAATAATTTTTTTTAAAAAATCATTTTGTATTTCTCTACTTGTATAATAGTACTGGATAGGATCTGTCATTGGACAAATTTGAAGACAAAATACAGATGCATAAAAAAGAACATAGCAAAGTAAATAGCACTCAGTAGTTATGTTTTTTCCTGTTCTTTAAACACACAAAAAAACTATTTCTAAAATGTATAATGAATACCGTGTTACCGAATTCTCAAAAATTTACAAAAGATAAATCACAATATCAGTGTTCTGAAAGATGATGCACGAAGTCTATAAACAGAGTTCTCTTAAATGTTCATATTATTATTATATTTTCCATGACAAATTTTCATTTCTACTTCTTTTGCCTTAAATAGAAGGACTCTTGCCTATTTTTGTAATAATTACTTTAAATTTCTTCATTACACTGGTCAACATTGAGATTGTTACTGACTTAAAAAGGCCCTAACCTGTAGTATCGTGGTGTGCTGAACATGAATATAACCCTGAAAATTTTTTATTGGCTCTCGTTTTGAAGATATTTCATATAATTCATTTTATATGTTTCACCATGTAAATTTATCCGGTAGGACTGCAACAACATCCTATTTCATCCTAGAATAATGTAATATTGCATCACATTGCATAATACCGTCATGCACACATCATCCAGAGTTGATTGCATCATTTTCTGATGCAATGCCATACTACTGCCAGGTGGCTGCTGAGGTAAGCTGTCGTCAGCAGTGCACGATATAAACACCTGTCAGAAAGGTTGAGCGTTGAAAATATTTCAGACTTTATGAGAAACAGTTTAATCTACTGTTCCATAGAACTGTTACCATTTTATCCATTTTGGCACAATTCAGAACAGTAATGCCTCAAAAATGTGTTAATAGTGTGGACAATTTCTGCTCTATTTGTGGGGATGTGACATTTGACAAGCAGAAGAAAAGTATCACTTCTCAAGTGAAGAAGGCTTATCATCTTTACTTTGGATGCAAGGTTGGAGACCAAGACAAGCCTTGGACCCTCATATATGCTGTGCTCCATGTACAACACAGCTTTCACAGTGGTTAAATGGAAAAGACCATCAATGCCGTCTGCAGTCCCCATGGTGTGGAGAGAGCCAAGCAACCACATAAAAGACTGTTACTTCTGCTTGGTTCCTTCTCTTTCTGACAGAAAACAAAGCAAAAGAAGTTGAGAAGAGTCTACCCAAACATTCCATCTGCATTGAGACCAGTTCCACATTGTGAGGGACTTCCTATTCCAGAACTTCCAGCAGAATATTCTCTTGATTCATCTGATGAGGACAAGGGTGAGCCAACCTGTCCTTCTCCTGTTCCATCAGCATGCAGTGATCCAGATTTTCACTGTGGTGCATCATCAACCCCACACAGACTAACACAGGAAGAACTCAATGACCTGGTTCATGATTTGGACTTATCCAAGAACAAGGCAGAATTGCTAAGATCAAGACCCCAACAATGGAATCTTCTAGAAGAAGATGTCACAACTGCTTTCTATCGAAAGTGCCACAGGCAGTTGGAGACTTTCTCAGAAAGGAAAGTACTCTGGTATTCTGTTCCGGTATTGAGGGCCTCATGAATGCCTTAAAAATCACTCATGATCCACAAGAATGGAGACTATTTCTAGGGTCTTTGAAACTGAGTCTTAAGGCTGTGCTTTTGCTCTATAGATCATCCATCTATTCCAGTAGCGTATGTTGTCCACATGAGAGAGATATACCATAACTTAAAGTAGGTACTGAATTCCATTGAGTATAACAAGTACAGCTGGCACATCTCTGGTGATTTGAAGCTAGTTGCCCTTTAAATGGGACTGCAGCAGGGATATACAAAATACATGTGTTTCTTGTGTGAATGGGATACCCGAGCAAGTGAATTGCACTACTTGCAGAAGGAATGGACTAGCAGACAAAATGTAGCAGTTGGAGAGAAGAATATCCAGCACCCAGCTCTGGTCGAGGCTCACAACATCCTGCTACCACCCCTTCACATCAAACTAAGCTTGATGAAGAATTTTATGAAAGCCATGGACCGGACTTCACCAGCTTTCTGATACCTGCATGAAAAATTTCCTCGACTTAGCGAAGCAAAAATTTAAGAGGGGGTTTTTGTGGGTCCTCAGTTTAAAGAGCTCTTCAAAGATGACTGGTTCAACAACTGCTGCAGGGTGATGGGAAACAAGCATGGAATGCTTTTTGCCTGGTGTCTACAAACTTCCTTGGGAATGTTAGGGCAGAAAACTACAAGGAACTGGTAGAAAACATGCTCCTGCAGTATCAGAAACTTGGCTGCAATATGTCTCTAAAGATCTACTTCTTTCATTCTCATCTGGATTTTTTCCCTGAAAACTGTGGTATGGTTAATGATGAACATGACAAAGGTTTTCATCGAGATATCACATCAATGGAACAAAGATACCAGAGAAAATGATCCACTGCAATGCTTGCTGACTACTTCTGGACACTCCCCAGAGATGCTCCTGAACAGCTGTACAAGAGACAAGCAAAGATATCTAAGAAGTAGTCTATCATTTGATTTTTTACAGATATTAACCATAGGCCTATTACTATTGGCATGCATTTTGTGATGTAAATATAAATTTATTGCAGATTACAAAAACTAGAGAAAAAATTAGAATTCGTCATATTCATGTTGAGCACAGACAAATTGATAGGAAGTGACTAATTTTATTTCAGTAACATGACTTTAGTAAAAATTTGTTGACCAGTGTTATTAATATGGCCTTTAATAAAAGGAAGACAAGTTTTCAGATTGTTTAGCTTGAGCTAATTATCAAGCTTTCTTCGTTTAATTCTTGCTAAGAGGAGGGCAGTAATCAGGACATAGACAATTAGCTTTTTCCTTGGCCTTCACTGTCAGCCATCCCAATTACTAATTGACAAGCTTGAGTCTGGTGAGGACGGATTTTACCTGACTAGTATGCCGACGAGTGTTTGGACTTTCTGAAAGTAAGTTCTCACTGTGATTTCTTTTTTTTTTTTTAATATTTATTTATTTATACATACAAGCTGGGGTACAGACCAGAGGTGTGGGGCGGAGAGAGGGTTCACCAGAGACAGAGCGGGGAGCGGAACAGGCAGATCAGAAATACACTGCTGAGGGGAGCGGCGGGCGAGGCAGGAGAAGTCTGCCGCACCATGTGGGATTTTCCCAGACCGGGCATCGAACTCACATCACCGCTGCCGACAGCTCCACAGCGCAGTGCTTAAACGCTGTGCCACCAGGGAGGCCCCTCACTGTGATTTCTTGATGCAAGCTGGGATTTAACTAAAATGCTACTCTGTCACTCACAGGGACTGTGAAAAAGGTTCAAGACTCTGGGAATTTTCCACATCATTGCCAATGCAAGTGACAGTGTTCTGAGTTGCCTACAGTCTAACAATGTTAATAACTAACATTTCAGCTATGGTTCATTTTAAAAAAATGACCAGAAAATGAAAAACTGATTAATATGACACCAGTGGGTAAACTTGCATATGAGGAAAGAAAATTTGTTTGAATATTTTTGGATGAAGTAATGAAAATATTCCCAGCCTCCAAAAAATACAAGAAACAACACAAGCAAATGAAAGTGCAACCATCCACAATTATAATTTGCTTTTGCACACCTTCACACATATGTCCCAAAGGCACATCCAGAAACATAAATTAAATTTCACAGATCTCCTCCAAGGACACATTTATTGTTGTTTAGGAAAACAGAACAGGAAATTGAGACATAAATTGGGAGACAGCAAAAAATTAGTTAAGTCAATAGGGAGCAGATATAATAGAATTCAGTTGGAAGTTCTAGGCTCTAATCCACAATATCTCAGTTAGTGGTTAAGATATAAAGGGAAAAGTATATTAGATTTATTTCTATGTTTTTTTTACAAGGTGCAGGCCTACATTTCAAAGCTTGTGAAGCTAAAGATTTATAATTTATAAAACAAAATCAAACAGAAAAAAATTATTATATTATAATAGTGTGATCTTTTTAATCTGTAATCTATTTTTGTGGCCTTTTATTTTCAACAAATGTCAATTGCATCATCACCATACATAAAGTACTAAACAGTGATGATACAAATTACAATACATGCTCTTGAAAATTTTGCCAGCCATTTGAATACAAAAGCACTCAAGACTGGAAAGCAAACAGCATGTTCATATCAGGCTATGATTAAAAGTGAAATTGTTGTTATCATTATTCAAAAGAGGGAGAGATTCCTGTGACTGACAGTATTTTGTGGAGGGTTTTTGAAGAAAGAGGTAATTCAATATACCCTTGAACAATGTGAAGCAAGAAAAAGATGTAGAAGATCAGGAGGTAGTTCCTATTAAGGAGTAAAGCCCAGAGGCAGGTAGGCATGAATAAGGCATGCTCACAGACAGTAAAACAGACCACTATGAAAAATTTACAAAAACAGTTAAGCACTTTGGAGTGATATTATGCTAAGACCTTGAATTTTATTTTATAAAAATGTTTTTCCCATTGTCTAATTCTCAAAAAAGGTATTTTCAAATCAAACACCCTAAAGGATGAAAATCATCTCTTGAATGTTTTTTATGCGTTATGCAATATTTCAAATAAATTGTTTCACCACCTAATGGTGAGTTTTTGAAATGAGATCATTTAACGTTTTATATCATACCTCACTCAAGGATGTTAGGACGTACAGATGGCCAACAGGCACATGGAAAAAAGTGTTATCATCAGGGAAATGCAAATCAAACCACAATGAGATACCTCCTCTCTCCCATGTGAATGGGCCATATCAAAAATCTAAAAACAGCAAATGTCTGTGGGTCATAGCAGTTGTTGGGAATGTAGATTGGTCCAGCCTATATGGAAACCTTATAGGAAAATAGATTAGAATATTAAAAAAATATATTAAAAATAGATAGACCATATGATCCAGCAATTCTACTCTTTGGTATTTATCCAAAGATTACAAAAACACTAATTAGAAGGTATAAATTTTATAATATTCATTGCAGGACTACATATAATAGCCAAATTATGGAAACAACCAAAGTACCCAATGGCAGATGAGTGGATTAAGAAGCTGCAATTTATATGCACAATGGAATATGACTCAGCTATAAACAAAAAGATGATCTCTTGTCATTTCTGACAACATTGTTAAAATTGGAGGGCATCATGCTAAGTGAAATAAGCCAGGAGAAAAACAAGTATCATGTGATTGCACTCATATGTGGAATATAATGAAATAGACAAAACTAAACAAAAACAAACTCTAGAAATAGGTCTGTAGAATTGAGGCCATGAGAGCAGGTTGGGGTATGGGAAATGAAAGGGTTGGAGGGTTAGATTTTATAGTGGAAGATTATGGGTGTTTTGGTGGTAGATGTGAAGATATGTGAACCTAAACCCCTAAATCTTATACAACGTTTTGAGCAATGTGCCCTCATTAACAACAAAAAGCCAGGAGAACTAATTAAATACTATGTGCTGCAGAAATGATATTCAAGAATACATATGGAAATGTTCATAATGCACACTTTCCATAGGCTCTAGTCCCAACTAGACCACAAACATAAAGGCAGCCCTTCAAAGTGGTTAAAGAACTTAGATTCCAGAGTTACTCACACTGGAAGTGATACCACACTGTCAATAATTATCTATATGACTTAATGCAAATCACATAACATTTTAAATCTTCATTGTTACCATTTGTAACATGATCATATGATAGTTCCTTATTCTTAAGCTTGATCATTCACTTATTTTTTAAACAACTATTTATTGAGCAACTACTTTGTGCTAAGGATTCTCTTGAGTGCTGGGGATACCATAGTGAATAGGACTTACAAGAAAGTTTGGAAGGTTTAAATATTACAATGTTCTAATAAATTGGGCAAAATATCTAGAAGATAATGAATAATCAATAAATGCTAGTTATTAAAATTATTATGAACACTTTTCACACACCTTATGAATTTGAGGAAATCTCTTTATTACTCTAAGTATCAACTTTCTTATTTATAGAACAAGAAAATTAGAAAAAACTAAATTGATGGTCATATAAAGACAAGTTGAAAATTAAAACTTGAGAGCTGACTACAGAACTGAAACAACCAGGAAGGAAGGGGTTGAGGGAGGGAAAGGAACAAAGAGGGAAGGAAACACAATAGTCTATGTTTTATGGGTGAGTTGATTGTGAATGCCTATGGTGGTAATATAGGATGGGGGTACCCCAGTATTAGCTCAGGCTAAAAATAAATACATTTTTTTAAATATTAGAAAATAAGACATGAAATTATCCATATTTTTGTTGAACTTCTGGGAGAACTTAGAAAAGAAAATTATAATAATAATAATAACAACAACAACAGCAACTCTCTGATTTATAGAAGCAGAAAATAAAAGTGACTGCTGTAATTTTCTGTACCTATTTCCTTTTATATTTTACAGAGGGCATATACTTTTATACCAGAATATTCACAAATATTGAGTGATAAATCATGCAAAAAATTCAATCACATTTGGTATAGTTTTATAATGTTTAGCTGGGTGGACATACATTCATTTATTGTTATCTGTGTGACAGATAAACAGATTGTGGAACATTTGGCCCAATTTACAGTTTCTAGAGTAGCTGCCAAATCATATCCAATCATTGTAAATATCAGCAAACGGTACCAAGTAATTTCTGATGCTATCATTTTGGTGGTCTTGTATGGACACTAACTTCATTTGAATTCTCAAGCACAGCATGACTCATTGAACAGTACTATTTATTTTGCAGGTGGAGAATTAGAGAGACATTCAGAAAAACTGTTTCAAGCCAAACAGTTAATTGATTTGTCACTTGGTGAAAACATGTTGCTTGTTCCTTAAGTATTAGACCTTGAATCAATAACAGTATCATTAAATTGTGATTCAAAGGAATGAAGAATCAAGAGAAGATCATCCATGACTCACTTGGCTTTTAGAAAATGCACTCAGTGTGATAATAAAAATAGTAGAAATAATAACAGAAACTTCCATCACCCTGAGGGAATGTTAAGCTAGGAAATTTACTTATAATATTCCATTCCAATTCCATAGTAGCCCAATGAGCTAGGTATCATTCTTTCTATGTAGTAGGTAAGGAAGTGACTCAGAGAGTTTCAGTAACTTCCCCAAGGTCACACAGCCAGTAGCAGCAGATGGAACCTGAGGATTGTCTCTTCTCTTTGTTAGTGATGGGTGCCAGATGCTGAAAGTTCCTTAAGTATAAAAGAGATTCAAGAGAGTATAAATGTGTCATCCTGGGCTTCTTAGCACGAGACATTTATTTTCCGAATTTACATTTCAAAAGACTACATGATGAAGAAATAATTTGCTATTGCCAGATAAGTGCTCCTTCAAGCAAGAAATTCAGAACTCCTTTAAAAAAAAAGAAAAAGAAAATGTACCAGTTCTAATTTCCTCTCTGTATTAGTCACAAAAGACACTTCAAATTATGGCAATAAAAGCAGGCGTTGCTGCAATCTCCAGGAGTTGGCAATTTAAATGGAAGTTACCTCAAACATAAATTGAGATATTCCATAAACTTGTAAAAAGATAAGCCCTGATTTATTTGTATCCATATTGCTAATAATCTTAATGGTATATTCTGGAGAGTAAAGATTTGTTCATTTCTCTTCCCCACACTAGAATTTACTTTTCATGGACTGGAGATTTTTGTCTTCTTTCTTTAGTAAGCTCAGTGCCTAGAAGAAGGCCCGCCATAATAGGTGTTCATCATATATTTGTTAATCAATAGATAAATTAATTGATATGACTGAACATGGGTTGAAGCAAAATGTCATCCAATTTCTTTTTAATGTATCTTGAAACAGTCACAGACCCCAAATCCAAATTCCTCTGAAACAGTCATCTCATCTGCTTACTGAAAAACTTGCATTTTCATAGTATTTAGGACAAATACAAAATTATTTCTATTTCAAGTATTTAATTCATTATGAAACCATAGGTGCTAGGAGTCTAAAAAGGATTGAGTGTATAAACTACATAGGAAAATTATTCCTCCCATTCTTATGTTTCCCACTTCAAAGACTTCCCATTATAGGTTTGCATATATGTTCCAATTGTTTTCAAAAATAAGTGGTAACAGCCTGCCACCCAAATAGCTTAATCAATCCCTAGAAATATCTCTTATTCTTAATTCATCCTGTTGTTTGATCCTGAAAAGCCTTCAGAATGGCATTCGATCTACTTGAACTTTCTTAAACTGCTCCCTAAAGAAAACCACCAAGATGATTTATGTGGAAACCTTCTTATTTGCCTTCCTGTCATCCAAAGGACTAAACTTCAACTACTAAAGTAACTGGCATTTGGTAGCTTAGCATAAGGGGAGCTATATTTTCCTGTCTAATTTCTGCTTCAGCATCTTTCATAGGAACTTCCAGCTTCTTAGAAGTACTAAGATGAAACCCTCAGCACTTTTTGTACCTCCTGCTTACCCTCTTATTCTAGAGAAGAACAGTGACTGCACTAAATAAGGCAATGCTAGCTGCTGGAACAATTAAACCTTCAACTTTCAGTGACTTAGCACAATAGAATTTTATTTCCACATACATAATAGTGCAATGTTGTTGGTCCTGCCTGGAAGACAATTGTCTTCCATACATTGACTTAAAAACCTATACCCATGTCCATGTGTGGCTCCACCATTTTGAAATCTCTGCGTTCAATTAGTCAATAAGAAAAGGAAAGAACAGGGCACAACATAGTGCTGAATTGATATACATTCTTTCCACTTATATTGCATTAGCAAGGAATAGCCATGGGCCACAACTGGAGGCAAGGGGTAGGCTGAAACACGAACCTTTGACTGTGAACCCTTCCAGCACAAATTCCACAAGGGGATTTTGTAAGAAAAAAAATTCTTCTAATTTTTTTTTTTTTTTTTTTTTTTTTTTTGTGGTTGACATATCCTTTGCCACAGTGAGACTGACTCTTCCACTGGGGAGAGAAATTTTTTGGGTTACAGATGTATGTTTGCAGACTCTTTGTCTCTCTCCATCTTTGAGGCTCTGTTGTAAGAATTATGCATCTCAGGTTCTTTTTGCTGTCTTTTTGTAAGCCTCCAGGACAGACTCTTCTCCTGCAGAAAAGATCTACAATCATCCAGATGCCCTACCTATGATGGAATAAATGATTGAAATTCACAGGAATGATGTACTGTATGCCAATTTTAGCCTCAAATTCAAACACATTCTACTTCTACCATGTAGACTTATCAGAAAATATTTCATGTTTTTCTAAATATCTATTTGAGGATGAGAAAGATACGTAGACAGACAAGACAAAAAAAATGATACATAGATATACATTCTGCAGATTGGCTCAAAACTGGTAAGATAGAGGAAACAATCACCCTATTAAACCCCGTAATGACGTTAGGGGATAATCAACTTTATCTTAAGTAATCTATTTTAAAATAATGGTTGTTTGAGCTAGCTCAAATGTCTTAAAGGAATTAACTACAAAAAATGCAGATATTTTGGATAATAAAAAAATTACATTCTTAAATTTCTAAATAATTTGAATTTGTGAAATTTTCATAGGTTTTCCAAGATAAACTTAAAGTCTCAAATATAAAATAAATGTTTAAAATGGGCAAATATGTTTATCCCTTTGAGCTTGGAGCCAGTCATTGTTCAATCTCTTTGGTGGATTTTCTAACAGGTTTCTCCCCTGTTCTCTAAACTTTAAGAACCTACCTTTCTATAGTGATTTCTAGAGTGCTATGCGTAAACCATGATGTAACTTAGTTTGCTGTCATGTTTCAATTTCAAAGTCAGTACTGGGTGATCTTTCAAAGTAGTCCTAGGTGGTAGTTCAAGAAGAAAAAAGGCAAAACTCTCCAAGGAAGCATTTGGGTGGCCTGGCATCCAAGACAGACACATTGCAGAAATAATCAAACAGGCAATATTTTCTGATGATCTATTTAAATGCAGCCACAGCATTAGTACATTAAGCCACTTAGTTTCAGTGACATAAGGAGTCAGCTTCATCTCTCAGCAGGCTGGCACACAAGATGCTTTCCATTGAGCAAGAGAGGGCTTGCTTCAACCCAAATATAAATGAGAGATTAGGTGTGTTTTAGAAAACATTTTAGCTCTTCTCTGTTCTGGATGTTGTAGATTAAATATTACATTCATGGAAACAGAATAATAAATAATATTTTATTGCTGATTTTTAACTACTCTGTCAATGCGGTGCCATTTTTGAAATCATCATCCAGTGGCTTTTTTTCTTCTAGCTTTTTGCCCTGGGGTACAAATGTTTGAAACAAATTGAATAACTACCTGAATACAAGCCTACTCTATGTTCCTGCTGACAGGAGAATCTTCAAATTTAATGATATCTTTACACGCAAAATTGAGTAGAATAGAGTAAAATTAAATTATGCATTTGTCAAGAAATTTAATTAAAAAGATTTACTGATATTTGCTGTTTTTTTGAACAGTAGGAGACAAGCAATGAAAGGGTAAAAGGAGGGATATACTGTATTACCTACATTCCAATCTATCTTTCTTTTTATGATAAATTTATGGATTTCAAATAAGAAACATGAACCAACTCAACAAATGACTGGTTAATTAAAATCCACTAGTCTTCATATCCAAAAAATTTAGTAGATTTGAAAACTAGGTACATTATAGAATGTTCCAAATTCATAATTTTTTAACTATTGGTAAGCTTACCAATACCATCATAAGCTTACAAATACCATCATCTTAGTAGAACTCTCTTCTGGTTTGTAAATGTCTGTGTAATACAATCACATGAGGTTAAAAGTAAGGTTTCTCTTGATTTTCTGGAATTGATCATTAAAGTCCACTGCTCAGAAAAATATAAAGTACTCTGGCCCACACATTCCAATGTATCAGTCACTTACTGTGGTCAGTCACTTCAGGTCAGGGTTTACAGAAGAACACAGTTACAGCCAGTCTGGTCCTTTGGAAAGCATGAGCATTAAACTGAAGAGTAATGACCCTCTCTCCCCCTGCCTTCCCAAAGACTGACATAAGAGAGAAGCAGTGATTTTAAAGTTCGGGTCCCACACCCTATTCTTGCAAAATTAGAGAATGGGCCATCTGCCCTTTCATTAAAAACTTGAGAAAAAGCAACTATTTTTGTTTTAAAAGTTTGCATAGCATTTAAAGTAACACAGGAACTGAAATTGCTGGTGTTTGATCTCAAGAGTAAGGGAAAGACCATAACCAGAGTTTTATCCATATTTCATTTAGATGATGTAAAAGATGAAATTTGGGTCTTTTTAGTTCACCATGAATAAATGAGAGTTTAGAGTTAAGAACAGATTGAATTGAGAATTTGGGGGATATTAGATGGAGCATATGTGTTTTATACAATGCAAGGACATGAATTTCAATAGGTCAGAGTAGACTATTATGGGCTCAACAGTGTCATACAAATAGTTATGTCTACCTGGGACCTCAGATTAAGATATTTGGGAATAACATACTTGAAGATGTAATTAGTTAATATGGAGCCACTGCTGGCTCTTTATAAGAAGGGAGAGATACAGAAATACATCAGTAAGAACGCCACATGAGAACAATGGAAACAATTTAATGACACAGCTACAAGGCAACCCAAACTAAGGATTACTGGCAACCACCAGAAGCAAACAAAAATGTGTTCTTCTTAATCTTCAAGAGACAAGGCGCTGCTGATTCCTCGATTTAGACTTCTAGCCTCCAAAGTGGCAAGAAAATACATTATCAATTTATGAAAGGAATGAGAAATATCTGCAGGAAAATACTATGATTACATTTTCAATTTGAAAACTATAAGATGCATAAGACTACATACAGCAGTTCTAATTTGGGTGCAAAAATATGGAAGAAATTTTATAACACACACGTCAAATATACATTATTATTTGCTCTTATTTGAACCCTGACTGAATCAGTACAGTCCTATATGAAGACACATGCAGCAAATGAAGAATAGCAAATACGCTAGTAAAATATTAGCCAGTGTATAACTTTCTCTTTAACATTAACCTATTGTTTTCTACTTTTGAGCCTATGTTGCTAAATCTCATAAATCATTCTATAACAAAAAGTATAACGGTAAAGTACATAAATTCTAGTGCTAAAAAAATTGAGTTTGGTCTTAGTTTTACCTCAGATAATATTTCTGTAACTCTAGGTGAAATATTTAGCCTCTTTTATGCCTCAATTTCTTCATATGTTATTGGAGGTAGCAATAATATCTAATGTCTATGGAGTTTAAAATGTACAAAGTGAACAATCAATAAATGTTCCTTTATGGAAGGTTACAGATTTCAAAGTACAAGTCCTCAAATAATATTTCACTAATGTCTTCACTATAATGTTGACAAGAAAGAAAAATTCCAAGCAACAATGAATGAAACAATGTAATTTGTGGACCTGCCTTTGTTATATCTCACTTAAGCCTGAAATTTCTTAGAACCTATTGAGAACTTTAAGTGAGGACATAGCTGTACTTTTCATACTTAAAATTTCATTCCACCCAACAATCCAATTGAAACAGGAAAAAAAAAATTAGAAGTTGTTATTATCATTTTGCAGATGAAAACTGAATTTGGAGAGGTCATTGGCCGAGAGATTTAAGCTATATTAAAACCTAAGTCTTCTGACTACCAGCTCTGGCTTTTACTTGGAGGTCTTTAATGAATAATTCTCTTGGGATCATTCATTATACTTACCTTTGACATATCTTCTACACATCTATGATAAAAATGACATGTAATAGTTAAAAGACACTTATGAGTCAATCATTAGAATTCCTCCCATTGATGGTCTTATTATGAATGATTTTTTGTCAATATTTATGGACAAGAAACTACACATCTACAATACAATATCAAGAAAAAACATTAGACAAAATAATCATTTATATAATCAAAAAAGCAGATAACATAGAATTAAGAGATGGCTACTCTACAATTTGAAACCACATCACTAACCCTGATCAATAAGAATATGTAAGGAAAATTGACAACTCAGAAGACAGCACATTGGAAGTACTGCAAGAAAGAAAACTGTAGGAGGGAGATAGTTCATTAGCTCTATTACCTTAGGATAAGTCAGTGACAATGAGTAATTTTATTCATCATTGTTTCCAAGGGAACTGTGGTTAGCTCTTCTCACATTTAATATCTTGATTATTTTATATGTGTAATGAACAGTATGAATATTACTCTCAATTCTTCTATGTGCTTAACATCCACATGACATACACCTTGTTAGCAGAATATTACTTTTAGTAAAGTGGAATGTTTACTTGGTGGTTTTGGTGTCAGGCTATTATTCCCAAAGGGTCAATGCAAAAAATAAACCACTGGGCTCATATTTATCAATCAAGTGGCAGACCATATTTATTTGCATTCTTTCAACATATTGAAATCAAATACATCAAATATTTAAAAAAATAAAATAGAAAAGAATTTTGAGTCACACCAGCCTTTTATTTTTCTTATATAGCTTTCATCATAAAAAAATAGATACATAAATGTATATACGTGTGTGTGTGTGTGTGTGTGTGTATGAGCAATGGCAACATCTGAAGTCTTTCAAAATGCACCATATGAAAACAGCAGCTTCTCTTCATTATATTTGCTCAAATGTACCCAAATTATAGAACAAAAGCTTACTGAACTTTTAAGACAGAATATCTGAAAAATGGGCCTCCCCGGTGGCGCAGCGGTTAAGCGCTGCTCTGTGGAGCTGTCAGCAGCGGCGATGCCAGTTCAATACCCGGCCACGGAGATCCCCACATGGCACAACAGACCTCTCCTGCCTCGCCCGCTGCTCCCCTCAGCAGTGTATTTCCCTCGATCTGCCTGTCCTGCTCCCCATTCTGTCTCTGGTGAACCCTCTCACCGCCCCACGCTTCTGGCCTGTACAGCAGCTTGTATGAATAAATAAATAAATCTTTAAAAAAATTAAAAAAAAAAAGAATATC
This sequence comes from Scalopus aquaticus, assembly GCA_004024925.1. Lineage (NCBI taxonomy): Eukaryota > Metazoa > Chordata > Mammalia > Eulipotyphla > Talpidae > Scalopus > Scalopus aquaticus. The sequence continues at coordinate 52,551 of PVIJ01010588.1, forward strand.
TGAAATCTTATTAAAGCTCACTTTCATGATATTTCACTTTCATGATATTTCATTTAGCTTTTGAAGGCATTCAGTGTGTGTCTAAACACTCTTTAATAATGGAAAAAGGTTAAATGTACTATCTAGAAAGAATTACATCAGAAAATTGATCCTCAATAAATTTAAAAATGTAGGGTTATTGAGTTCAAGTAGATGAGGAGACTATACAGATTGATGAGTGGAACTTAGAGGCATTCTCCACACTTGCAGAATTGGAGAATTAACAAATAGAATATGATACCACTCATGTGCATAAATAAGAAAATACCTTTTTTCAATATTACAAGAGATTGTTGGAAAATTTTAGCAAGTTGACAAAAGCCAAATTTCTTTATATTATAGAATTTGTAAACCTATATTTTGAGAACATTCATAAAGCATAAACACATCATGGGAATTTACTTGATTTGTTGATAAATATCCTAATGAAAGGAAGTGACGCCAGTGAATCTCAATGCAGGTGGAAAATACTGAGTCACAGACATACAGAAATGATCAGCCAAAATTGAATGATTCAAAAAGCAAAAACATTGCCTTAGAACTAAAACAGATGGAATTTGCTGTCCAACCTAATTTGGTTTTTGTTTGTTTGTTTGTTTGTTTTTGTTTTTTTTTATTCATAAGAAGTGATTCTTGGAAATATTTTCCAAGATTTTTTTTGATATCTAAATTATACATCTATATCTATAGAGATAGATTTTTAAATTTTTTTTGTATTAAATATGGTTCAGGTATTAGGACAATAATCTAAGTAAGTGTTTTATTTTGTCACATTTGTTTAATCATTTTAGAAGTCATATTAGCCACTTTCACATCCTGATCAATTTATTATGTTAAGTATACAGAAAGAGATAATTATACATACAATGTGTTCCCATTCTGCTTCTAGTCTGCTGTCCTCTAATAGCAATCCCATACCCAAGTAGATTAGCTAACCAAATAAATAGAATCAAAATGTGTTTTTCTGTATTTAAAAACTGAACTGAATTCCACACATGGCTAAAATGGTACAAAGACCAGATTTATTTACCATCTGAAACAAAATAAAAAGAGAGAGAGAGAGAGAGAGAGAGAGAGAGAGATTTTAAAGTGTTTTCAACACATTGAACATAAAGCACGAATGCCAACAATCCCTGATGGATGGCTAACATACACTCACCCCATCATACAACTTATTGAGATGTAGGCTGTGCTATAGGGTGGAGAATCTCAGTCAGAGAGTTTTCAAACTCCCAAGTTGAGGACAGAGCTAGGACTACAGAAAATACAAGGTAACTGGACTTTACAAAGAGTACTAAAGAGAAGAAAATTATACAAAAATTCTCCATGGATCTGCAGAAGTTTGCATTTTAGTATCTAATCAGTGTGCACGACAGAAGAAACTACCAAAATTACAGAAATAAATAACTGAAAGAATTAACAGGGAAAATACCCACAGTTCACACAGGTCCTGGAAGAGCTCCTGCACCCACCAGTCAGAGTTGAAAACCACAAGAATGGGAATTCCAAGTTAATGAACACCTCAGGATGTTTTGCTCCGACATGGTAATTAACCCTAAACATCACAATTGTCTGGTCTCACTTAATAAACTTAAAAATAAGATCCTCAAATTATCAATCATTTTCAAGCAATTAAAATATCTTTTAGTAGAAAGCTCAGAAATATTTATAAGATTGCAAAATTATATAGCAGCAACAATAAATATCTGATATATATATGTTAAAATTGTCTATTCAAAGAAGTGGAAAACATTATGAACAAAGGCTATAAAAGTTAATCAATTTACTGAAACTGACCCAAAAGTAATAAATAAAATTCATAAAACAAGAACATAAAATTATTAAAAATGTGTTTCATATATTTAAGTATCTAGAGAAGAGATTGAGAATGCTAAATAGAGACATGGAATTATTTATGCATGCCCAATTTAAATCCTAAAAATGAAAAGTAACATAATAGAGATGAAATTTTCCATGATGGGATTAAGAAAATATTAGACATATTAAAATATGAGTAAATTTGAGGATATACAATGAAAATTCACAAATATGAAAACCACAGAGGAAAAGCACTGAACAGGACTGCTTACATGAGTTGGAAGACATTAAGGGGCCCTATTGATAGTGTGACTGAAGTTTCCAAAGAAGAGGGGGAAAGGAAAAACATTCAAAGATAAGAGTACAAATTTTCCAAATGTAAATAATAATATAGACCCACACACCAAGAAATTCAACAAACCTCAAGCACAAGAAATGAAGAAAACTACAGGTATTGTTAAAAAAAAAAAGATCTTTCCATAAGAATTAAGTTCAAAATGGCACACTAGTCGAATCCTGGAATCAACTCCTTTCCAAAGTAGCAACAAATATGCATCTATATTGGAATAACAGCACAAAGGAACAGACTGATGAGGCAAGCACAGACACGACCTAACTGAGAAAATGACATATGTTAAAACTACACTAAACTTCAACATGTGGAACAAGAAGGAAAAGAATATCTTCAGAATGAAGACACTGTTACAAAGCTTTTCTTGGCACTCTTTAGTCTATGTAATATCCACATGGACAGAAGCCACACAGATTGAAATCAAATAAGGAGGCACAGCATTAGGACAAATCATCCTACCATCACATGCTTTATGGTTTCCAGTCAGTTTTTTAGAATACCTGTCCTACGAGCCCACAATTAATGCTGGAGCTTGTACAGTTAAGTACATACTGTTGGGTGAACTTTCTGAGAGCAGGCAAGAATTGCAGCTATGCAATCCCTTTGGGAACAATTGCCACCCTACCGTACTTTGATTCTGTTGGCATCACAGGTCTCATTTGTCCACAGTAACAATGGGAATGCACTTACAGGATAAAAAAATCTACCTATTCTATAACTTGTTGGTTGAAAAACATGGTCACAGCTATTTTTCTGGGCTTGCTACTACAAAGACTATGGTCCCCCATAGTACCAGTCTGTAGCCTGAGCCCACAACCCCTCCCCCATCCTCCACGAACCCTAACATTCTGTTCTTACTTGAGCTTCTGTGGAAATGCTCTGCTTGCAAAGCTCACAGAAATCAGTTAGGCTGCAGCTGAGTGGTTAAATGCAGTCTAGGAATACTGGGGAAGATTTCAGTAGACTGTGCCTGGAGCTGAGAGTGGTGTCAGTTCCCTGCCTGAGCTCAAGCAGCCACAGCCTCAAGCTTATAGAAACAACTTCCTCATTCTCCATTTACCAAATTCCTTCCCTGTAGTTTGGCTTGTTGGGAGGATACCCTATACTAACTCTTGAGCTCCAAACATCCTGACTGATCTCCAGGCATCCAGTCATCCACCTATAAAACTACAGACAACACAGAATCTCAGGCCAACACCATAGGCCTATGTGCTAAAACCTTCCATTTTAACACAAGGTCACTACATCAGAACTGATAAAATTTGTTTAGTCAAATCAATACAAATAAACCAAGAGTACCAAGTACAATGAAGAGACAGAGGAATCCACCCCAAGTAGTGAATCAAAACAAAATCGTGGGGCAAAATTCTAATGCACTGAACCTAAGAAAACTATCTGAGGAAGACTTCAAAGCAACAGTCTTTTTTTTTTTTTTAAAGATTTATTTATTTATGCATACAAGTTGGGGTACAGGCCAGAGGCGTGGGGTGGCGAGAGGGTTCACCAGAGACAGAGTGGGGAGCAGAACAGGCAAATCAGAAACACACTGCTGAGGGGAGCAGCGGGTGAGGCAGGAGAGGTCTGCCGCACCATGTGGGAATTTCCCCGGCCGGGCGTCGAACTCACGTCGCCACTGCCGACAGCTCCACAGCGCAGCGCTTAACCGCTGCGCCACCAGGGAGGCCCCAAAGCAACAGTCTTAATGATTGTCACTGATTTAGACGAGTGGATGATGAAAGTGAGAACTGTAACAAAGGCAGGAAAGTTATGAGAAAGATTTAAAAAGTGGACATAGAGCTAAAGAACACAATAGTTTAACTTGAGAATAGAATAAAGGGGCTTAACAGCCATCTAAATAAGCCAGAGGACAGAATCAACAAGTTGGAATACAGGGTAACAGAGAGTATATAAAAACTCATATGCAGAATAGACAACAAAACCTTAGACTCAAACTTCAGAATTGAGGTTACCAGAGGATAACAGGGTGAGGAGCAAAGTATAGAGGGGTCCCAATGGACTGTGGCGGGGGATTATTGGTATCTTGGTGTTGTGTGAAGAAGGAAGAGGAGGGGTCCTCCCTGGTGGCTCAACAGGCTAAGTTGTAGCCCTGTGAAGCTTCCATAGCCACTGCAGCACGAGTTCTATCCTCCACCAAGGAGCTCCTCACATGGTGCAGCTGAACACTCCTCCTAGCCCCGCTGCTCCCCTCAACAGTGTACTTCAGTAGATCTGCTTGTTCTGTTCCCCACTCTGTTTCTGGTGAATCCACTCACCACACCACACCTCTTACCTACACCCTAGATCTTGTATACATAAATAAATAAATCTTAAAAAAAAAAAGGAGGAGGAGAATTGGGGAAGGGGAGGAAGAGAAAGGAGAGGAAAGGGGAAGGATATGGGGAGGAGAAGGAGAAAAACAAAATCACAGCCAAGTCATAGTCAAATAAAATGACTTAAATGCAATGATTAAAAAAAAGTTTGAATGTAGTAAAAGAGATAAAAATAGTTTATATAGAGAAACAAAGTTTGGAAGGAGAGGAGATGATGGATCAGAAATAATTCAAAGCTAAAAACAATAAATTAACAACTTGAAATAACCAAAGTGTAGGAAAACTAGCTACGTAGTTTATAAGCCCGGTAAAATGTCTCTTCGAAGCAATGGGTAAATAAGCAGATATTTGAAAGCTAAAATAATGTACTACCAGCAGACCCACCACTTTAAAAAAATGTTAAACAAAATCCTTCAATAATAAGAAAAAAATACTAGATGAAATGTGATATATACAAAAGAATGAAGAGTTTCAGAAATGATAATTACATGGATAAATATAAAATATTTAATATTTTAGTTCTTTGAAATATAATTTGTTAAAATAAAAAGCACTATATGTTTTATTATACATGTCAAATATATGTTATGAATTAAGTGCAAAAACTTGCAATGTAAAAATGCAATTATAGTATCATAGGTGTCTTATACCAGTCATTAAATTATCACTTGATATATACTGTGATAATTTAAAGGTAAGTACAATTAAACAATGCATTAAACGTTTCATATATAACAAGTGGAATTGATTCCAGGGGCACAATAATGGTCAAACATATGAAAATCAATCAATATAATGCACCCAAGCAAAATACAATGATAAATTAAAGACATATGATGAGGTCAAAGAACTCTGAGAAAGCATTTGATAACATTCAACAAGGATTTATGATATATTAACCCTTAAAAATTGAGATAGAGGGAACTTACCTCACATGATTAAATTTTTTAAAGATTTATTTTATTTATTTATTCATACAAAAACTGGGGTCTAGGCCACAGGTGCAGAGGGTGAGAGTATTCATCAGAGAAAGAGTGCGGAGCAAAACAGGTGGTTCGACTGAAATATACTGCTGAGGGGAGCCACAGAGGAGACAGGAGAGGTCTGCTGTGCCATATAGGTCAGCTTCCTGGCTGGGGATCGAACTCATGCCACAGTGACTAACTATTGCTTGATAGCACTGAGACTTTAACCCCTGTGCCACCAGGGAGGCCTGTAATTAAAGTTTACAAACCCATAGCTAACATGATTCTCAATGGTGTAAACGGAAAACGTTTCCACTAAAGTAAGATAAAGACAAAGATATACTCTTTTACCACTATTATTCAACATAATAGTGTCAGTCCTATCAAGAGTTATTAAGCAACAGAAATACAAAAAAATAGACTAAACTGGAAGGAAAAGATAACACTATTACTATTTGCAGATGACAAGATAGTATACATGGAAAATTAAAGACACAACAAAATAATTAATTAAAATAATAAGTAAGTTAAGCAAAGTGGTCAAAAAAATCAGTTTACAAATATCAAATGTGCTCTGACACATGAGTCAAAAAAAAAGATAATCAAGAAAGCAACCCCATTTACAGTAACACCAAAAAGAATGAAATACAGAAAAGTAAACTCAACAAAGTAGGTGAAGGATTAGACAACGAAAACTCTAAGACATTATTAAAAAAAATTGAAGAAGTCTCAAAGAAATCAAAATATATCCCCTGCATGGATTGGATGAATTAGCATTCTTATAAAGACCATATTACCAAAGCAATATACAATTTCAGTTCAATCCCTATCAAATCTTCAATGGCATTCTTCAAAGAAATAGAACAAACATTACTGAAATTCATATGGAGCCACAAAAACTCCAAATAACCAAAGAAATCATGGCAAGAAAATATATTGGTATTGCACTGACAGACATTAAGCTATAATTACAAAGCTATAATAGTCAAAATAGTTGGTGCTGGAATAAAAATAGACACACAGGGCATCCCTGGTGGTGCAATGGCTTAAGGACTCCCTGATTTCAAATTATACTACAGAGCCATAATAATTAAGACAGCATGGTACTGGAACAAAAACAGACAGAAAGACCAATGGAACTGAATAGAATACCCAGAATTAAAGCCACATATCTATGAACAACTAATCTTTGACAAAGGAGTAAAGAAAATGCAGTGGAACAAGGACAGTCTATTCAATAAATGGTGCTGGGAAAACTGGACAGTCACATGCAAAAAAATGAAGCTAGACTACTACCTCACACCCTGCACAAAAGTCAACTCAAAATGGATAAAGGACCTGGATGTAAGACCTGAAACCATAAAATGTATAGAAGAAAATATAGGCAAAACTCTACACGAC
>PVIJ01010589.1:0-59349 GCA_004024925.1 Scalopus aquaticus
AAAAAAAAAAACAAAAAAAAAAAAAAAAAAAAAAAAAAAAAACACCTCACATGAACCTTTTGCATCATTTATGGGCACATCTAAAGGTAACCCCTTTCAGCTGTCAACTATTCTTAAGGCAAATTTTTAAAATTTCTGATGAGTCAGCCTGAGAGTGCTTCTACATGTAAGCTTTTCCATCACTGTGACCTTGGTGAGTGGGGTGACCACGCAGCATGTGACCTCTGCTGTCAGCACAATCTTTAACCTTCTCCAATAGGTTATGTGTAGTCTGCTGCTAAATGTTGCTAAAACAGGCTTCCCAGCCTTAAGAAAAGTATTTCAAATTTAGCATACATTCTGGACAACTCTGTCCTACACTTTCTCCAACTGAAAAAGAGTGGAGAATATGCAGAAACACAATGAGACCAGAGGAACAGCTACATATTCTCGATGGTAACTCAGACTCTACAAGGGACACTCCCTTGTAGAGGACTCTGCACTTTCAGTTTTGCAGTATCACCTCATCCTTGTCCCACCCCCAGGGGATTTCTGTCTTTAAGCAGATACTGGCGGTGCCATCCAATTTCTTCACTTCAATTTATTTGATAGGTATCTAAGTATAGTTCTTTAACTAGAGCATAGTAATCATATCTCCATCTCTTCTAAAAGTTGTCAAACAGCCACTATTTCATTGCACTGTTTTACAAGCTTGCTTTAAGAGTTTATAAGTTAGGATGTTTGCCGCCACCTAAATGCCTCCAGACAACTTGTTTTGTTTTGTTATGCTTTCTCTTCCCTCCATGTTAATGCTATTAGTCTCTGCAGGTTCCCTAAATTGTTTTTGACTTATGAAAGTCCTCTTTTGGCTTCCTCTAAGTTATTACCACCAAAGTTCTTGGGTTAAAAATAGGACCACTTTTGCCTCATTAAAATTCTGTATAGAATAAAACTTGACCTGGTTTGCACATCAGAGGGTCTCTTCATTGAAGTTGGGGGCCTTATTATTGAAAGCTACTTCAGTAGTTCACAGGAGTTCCCTCTTCCTTTCAAGTATTTGTTAGCAATAGCTAGCAATGAAAGATGACTGACAAGTCACTCTCAAGTAGAATTACTATGAAAGCAGGATATGGATAAATAAGAGCCCCAACACTATGTACATGGTAGTGTCAGAGACCTTCATGGTAGTTCCAGCTGACTCCCTTTATATGTCATCTTGGCTAATGACTATGACGCATGAATTGGAAGTCACACTAAAAAGTCCTGTAGACTTGCAACAGTCATCCAACTCCAGTAGAATACGTTGAGATTTCATTCTTAAATGTTATATTGCCAAGACTGTTCAATTACAAATATTCCTGTAAGTGATATGACTTGCACTAATTGGCTATCAAAGTCTGATTATGAAATAGTTTCTCCAATCAGGCACTACACAAAACGCTGACAGGACACAAGGTGGGTAAATTCTGAGAAAAGGAGGGGAGGTGGTGCTTGACAGCTAATATGAGAGAACTGGTACTTGAAAATGGACAGTTAGAGAATGAGAATTCTAACAAAGAAAAGAGAACATAAAGCATTGTGCAACTTCATTTCTTCATGATTTTGCTAGAGAGAGCTCTAGATAAATGCATGTATGCTTTATGATCTCTTTCAAAAGTTATATGAAAAATTCATATGCAATCCTTATAGCTTTTGTTAGATAGAAAAACTTCTCCCTTCTCAATATTTTCCTACTTGTCATAAGTCTGTTAAACTCATCCACATATAACTTCAAGCCAAAGATACTTCAAAACATAGATTCCCTGAAGGAACTGAGTAACTTATTGAAAGACTGCTGAGAAAAAACATGCTTCATATTATATGTGAAGTATATTTTTATACTTGTTTAAATAAATAGAAAAAATTTGTTTAGTAGAGACTGACCAGATACTCACCAAATCTGTTTATTCTTCCTAGGCACATAGTTAGATTATGTTTGCCAAGGCTTTTACATGCTATACTGTATAACTAATTCTTATTCATGGACTGAATAGAAGTGAAGAAATTAAGTATGTAACTTTTCCATATTTGTCTTTTCTTCTCTCCATCTCTGTCTAGATAACACCAAAGCAACTTAAAGAAGCCACTAGTTGAAGATAATTTGACCACAGCATAAGGAGCAGAGCCCCACTACTGTCCCCCATTGGGTGGTAAGTGAGAAACTTTTGATGGGTCAAGCACTGAGATTTGGGGGTTATTTATTTCAGTATATAATATTTAATCCTAATTAACAAATGTATTTTTTAACGGCATATATATTATGTCTGAAACAAAGGGAATCTTTCATTTGGAAACTCTTGGGCCAAAATCACAATGCGTGGTAAGATATACTGAGTAGAATCTGAATTCTTAAACTCCAGTTATTAGTACTCTCAAATACAGCCAAGGAGAATTCACACTATACAATACCTGACTTGAAAATTGTGGGTAACACAGGAATAGCAATTGTCTTAAGAATTAGACTTGAAGTGGAAACTCTGGTATATGGTTTAAATCACTAAGTGGTCCTGCCACTAATTAACCATATTATTGTAAGCATGTTGTTTAGCACCTCTGTGCTTGGCTTTCTCCTCTACAGAATGGAAATTAAGATAGGACCAACCCTGGATAGTAACTAAATGATAAATGCCAAGTGCTTAGAAGAGTGCATGGCACATAGTAAATATTCCGTGAATGGTTATTCCTAAGAACAGATATATTTCTGCATCTCACTTTCCATATCTAGAAATAGATAAGGAGGACTAATAGTATAGTGCTGTGGTATATTATTAATTAATTTCCCCAAATGTTTCACACCTTGGTATCTACATCCTGGTAGTGTAGTCTTCTCCATTGACTCTGAACTTGGCCATAAGACTTTCTTTGGATAATGAGATTCCAGCAAATATGACACAAGCAAAGGCTTAATAAGTGTGTGTATATTGTGCTAACCCTCTTGTAACACTACCTCTACCATTAAGAACCTTGGACTATCCTGTGGGAGAGGCCATGTGAAGGCAAACTGAGGCAGTTGAGTTACCTGTGTTGGGAAAACTGAAATCTTGACAATATTGAGTCTTCCTATCCATGAATATAGACTGTCTCTCCATTTATTTAGTTCTTTAATTTTATTCATCTGAGTTTTATATCTTTCCTGTTTTCCTATTTATATCTATATTCCTATATTTTCCTATTTTATGTCTTGTACCTATTTTGTTAAATTTCTATCTAAGTGTTATATTGTGGGGACTGCTTGTATTAATGATATTCCATTTATAATTTCAAATTCCATTTTTTATTGTTGGTGTATAGTAAAGTGATTGACTTCTGTATGTTAACCTTGTCTCCTGCAACCCTATAACAACCTTGTTATCATCACTTAGTAGTTCTAGGGTTTTATTGTTGGATCTTTAATTTTTTAATGTAAATAATCATGTCATCAGATATTGAACAGATTTATTTCTTTCTTCCCAATCAGTATACTTTTTATTTCCTTTTATTGTCTTGTTGCTTTAGCTAGGACTTGCAGTATGATGGTGAATGGGGATGTTAAGAAGAGACATACTTATCTGGTACCTCATATTAGTGAGAAAATATCTAGCTTCTCACTATTAAGTATGCTATTAATTGTAGGGTTTTGTTTTGTAGATGTCCATTATCATGTGGGAGATATTTCCTTTTATTAGAACTTTTCCAGGATAATATTTCTTTATGTGCCATCTTCCCTGTGATGTGATTATAGCATATATTTTGGTCTTCTGTTCACACTTCTTGGCTCACAGCTCCCAAAATCCTTGGACTTTCTGAGTTGATAATAGCAATGGCAATTGCAGCATCCTTTATTATAATATTTGGCCTCTAGTCCTCAGTTTCTAAAATTGTCTCAAATATCTAAAGGTGCAATGGGTGTTTATAACAAGTTCCTTTCAACCACAATAGATTTTAAGTTAATGAAGTGATTTTCAGAAATCCCCTAAGATGGAAGGACTAGTTGCCTTGAGATCATCCATAAATAAAGGGTTGAACTGTCAAGAAAATGAGAAGACAAGATACAGACTTGGGGGGCGGGGGTGGAGAATTGCAAGACACATGTTTAATAAAGGACTGGTATCAAAAATATACAAAGAACTATCAAATTCAACAATAAGAAAACGAGCAACCCAGTTTAAAAATGGGCAAAAATGTTTGAATAGACACCTCTCCAAAAATGATGCAGATGGCAAGGATGTGAAAATAAAAGGATAGGAAAATATGCTCAACATCATATGTCACTAGGAAATTACAAGTTAAAACAATAAGATACCATTCCACACCAAAATTCAAACACTAATAATACCAAATGATGGTGATGATATAGAATAACAAGAGTTCTCTGACCTGGAGTTCTCACCAGGAATTCCTTGATGGTGGTAATACAATGTGGTACAGGCTCTTCAGAAGATAGTTTGACTATTTCTCATAAGATTTACCATAGTCTTGCCATGTGATCCAGCAATTGCACTCCTTGGTAATAACCTACAGGAGTTGAAATCTATGTTTACACAAAAACCTGCACATGGGTGTTTATAGCAAATTTATTCATAATTGCCAAAAATTGGAAGCAACCAAGCTGTCCTTTAGTAGGTGGATAGATAAATAGACTGGTATATCCAGACAATGAAATATTATGTAAAATGAAAAAGATATCAACTATCAAGTTGTAGAATGACATGGAAGAAACTTAAAAGGATATCATGAAGTGAAAGAAGCCAGACTAAAAGGGCTATAGACTGTGTGATAACAACTCCATGATGTTCAGGAGAACAAAGCTATGGAGACAATAAAAGAATCAGTCATTACTAAAGGTTAATAGTAAAATTACTCTGCATAATATCCTAATGTTAGATACATGTCATCATACATATATCCAAGCCCATCAGATATACACCACCAAGAGTGAATTCAAAGGAGTGATAATAATATCTCAGTGTAGGTTCAGCTATTATAACAAATCTACCTCTCTGATGTGGGGTTTTGATAGAGGGGGAGACTGTGCCTATGTGGGAGTAAGGAGCATAACAAGGACAATCCAAAAACATATTAAAGCTATATTATATGGCAGGAACCATGGCAGATATGGTGGAGGGGAAGGAAAGTAAGGAGTTGTAGATGCAAACTACAATAGATGGTTTACACCCTAAGTGTTCATATCTGGCTGGACAGAAAAGACACAGTCAAAATAAACCAAATAGCTCGCCAGGCATCCATTCCCCCCAGCTCCTACCAGGATCCTTCTCTGGATATGTGACAGTTATTTGCAGCATACAACTTAAATTTTATTCAGTAACTTCTAACACAGAAAATTCCTAAGGGAAGATACTATGACCCTACACAAGATGAAAACTCAGAAGGTTGCAGGGGCCTGGCAGGTTGCTACAGACATGACTAATGCAGGGAAGTATATAATAGAGCAGGGACTTGCAGAGAGTGCTGGGGGTAGAAGCACTGTGGTCAAACTCAAGCATGTTCACTCTGCCTAAAAGAATTCAAATTCATATTAAAAGCCAAATCAAACTAAAACAAAACCAAATTTTCAAATAAAAGCCCAAGCCTCATTGCACAGCTAATTACGGATTTAATTTCCCCTAAGTATAGGCTTTCAGGGCATTTGACAAACAGACTCCTACTGCTAGAGAACTTAGAAACAATAAATTTAACACTTAGAATATATTGTGCATCATACAGTGGGGTTTTCTTTAATTCTGCTTCTGTGTATCAGAGTAACAATGCTAATGATAAAAGATCCAAAAAAATAATAAATGAAAGTAAATAAAAGCAAAGAAGTTCATGCCTGCTAGTAAGTTCCTTAAAGATGAGGCCTCCAAATGATTAAGCAATATATAGTGCTTGGGGAAGAGCTAGTGGACTAAATAAAATATGTAAGAATCAAGACATCAAATAACTTGGGTTGAAACATGAGTTATTCTGTGGTCAAGAAGGGCCTAAGGAGACATGATGACTAAGTTTAATGTGGAAATCTGGATAGGATCCTGGGAGAGAAAAAGGCCACTAGGTAAAAAAGAAAGGAATCTGAATCAAATATGCACTTTAGCTAATAATAATGTATCGACACCGGTTCACTGGTTATAAAAAATGTACCTAAACTGTGCTGATATGTTGCTATAGACAGAATTGCGTGCTGAGTAAATGGAAACTGCATTCTCTTGGCAATTTTTCAGTATATATTTACTACCCTTAAAAATTGTCTTTGTTTTTGTTTGTTTGTTTAATGAGTCAGTGACTAATATTGGGGTAAATCCAGGCCTTTTGTTTTTCCTAGAGACAGTTTATAATCTGTGTCATTGGAGACTTTGGGAGTCAGGTAGCATAAAAGCATCAAAGATAAAGGATTACAAAGGTAAATGCTATTGGAATACAGCTATCAAAGTAGTAAAAATCAAAATCCAGCATACAGTAGTTCGTGTGTTGTCATTAGTGCATCAAATGTGAGACCCAGTGATGGCTCTGTTATCTCCTGCATTTTTGAAAAGTGATGTGTATAATGGTAGTTTGTTACACTTGTAGCTACTGAAATACATGAAAATAATTTCTATTCCTATGGATGCAAAGTCACAAGTACTATTGTGGCTTGTAGCCTCCACTCATAATTTAAGGAAAAGTTAGATTTCAATTAGAAGTTGTAAGAAAAATAATTGTAAATTTTCCCCAAGTTTGTAGGCCCCACACATCACCGTCTCCAATGTCCTATGCACATTCAGAAGTTAAGAGTCCCTAGGTAAGGAAGGCCTTGCACTTGCAGCCTGTCTGAGAAAGGTAATAGTTGAGGTCCTATGGAGTCAGTTTTCAGTCTTGGATTTGTGTCTCTGTTTGGACATGTGAAGAAATTTCAGGGAAAATGCTGTTCTGTGTCGCCTCTCTCCTTTACCCTGCACACCTCACCTCTGCTCATCTTATTCTCCTCTCTGGTTTGATAGTCTCAGTACTCTCATTGAAAAGTTAGATGAAACGGAATGTTCATCACTTTTTTGTTAATCACAACATAAATAAGTCTTTCTTGAGTTTGTTTATAATTTCTTCTTATCCTCCCTCTAGGAAACAAGTACCATGTGTTCAACTAGGCACTCTAATAGGCCTATTTTCTTTAAATTGCCTGTCACCTCTCCACATGACATTTTCTCTGAGTATTAGCTAAAAACAGCTTACATTCAAATCAAATTTCTAAGGAACATACTTGTATAAATTCCATTAATCTGTGGTCAGTTTACACCTTATCAGTCACGGGTACTTAAATAGCCCCCTGAGACGCGGCTTCCTGAATTTCTCTACTGCCCCATCTTCTCTCACTCAATTACTAGAAGAGAGAAATCCTTTGGTAGCCAAGCTATACCATCCCCAACATGTGTAGTATTCCTCCCAGAAATGGCTGGTGACGAGCAGCCTGGCAGTGCCAAGTAAAATTTTGTAGGTAAACACTTAAAAGTATTCCCCTGACAGCTTTCTTCGTCTTTACACAAACTTACCTGTTGACGGTATCTGTCAGTGCCTCCGTCCCAGCAGAGCGGCGCTGGCCCCACAAATCAGAATTACTGTTTGCTGAGAACGGAGCCTGGCAACTATTCAACCACAAGTAATCTAAAAACATTTACCTGCCTAAACCAATCTGCCTTTTGACATGCTGCCTCGGGGATTGCCAAGCTTGGAGACATCTCAAATATTGTGTTTTATTTCTAAAAAACATAATTAATCTACTATGCTGAAAGTCTGACAAGATGTCCTCAAGCCATCCTTTATTTAATTTTAGCATCAGGAACTTTGAATAGGCCACTTAATAGTGTAAGTCTGAAAAAAAAAGACTCAATTAATCCAGGAACTGATCGACTTCATTCTATTTGATTTTGTCCAGCTACTTCCAACTAATTACTAATTCCCAGTAATGCTGTTTTGGTAAAATTCAGATATGTGGATTTATAAGAGCAGAGGCTGTTTGGTTTTCTTTTTCTACTTGAGCAGAAATATGTCTGCTGAGTCTCAGTGTTCAGAGAAAAACTTGCTGCTTTCATCCCCAAGTATATCATGTATTATTACTGATTGGAACTTTTACTTTTCTGTGATTCAGTGCTGGGGGCTTAGTAAAAGAATGCCACATTAATAAAATAAAGTTTTCATTAGATTTCCTTGTCAAGTTTTCTGCCAATGCGGAAATGTCATTCCCTCTTCGCTGCCTCCTCCCTTGTCATGTCAGAGCCCATAGACATACTCTGCAAAGCAAAGTTGGGACTTAAGGTCAGCCTGGATAACTTCAGGCCCCTACCCAAGAAGTCAATTTTTTCTCCTCTCCTAAAAGAAGAAGCAGCACTTTACTCTGTTACATTAAGGGACTGGCAAATCTTTCTGAAGATTACCATTATCCGTCCTCACTCGTGGCTTCCGTGGAGCCTGAGTGGAGATTTGCAGGGAACAGACTCTGGCTATGGGGAAGAGCTAGGGCTTAAGGCAGGAGTCCAGGGCTGGGGGCGGCAGTCTTTGGGGTAGATAGACCAAGCATAGCTCCCCACACTCTGCAACTCCGGGATCCCCAACCATCGTCAGGCTGCAAAAGATGTGAATACTTGACACTGCTTACTTTCCTCTTGCTTTTGAGAATGGGAAAAAAAGAGTTATCAGCAACAAACGGTTCTTATTTGAACTGTGCTTTGTGACTTACAGTTGTCTGAGGGCTGTGAGTTCCTGCGCCTTCACCTGACCAATAAAGTCGTACAGCAACGTCCATGCAGACGCTCAGCTTACAATGTGCCAGGTTAAGGACCTGAGAAATATTGTTTCTCTTGGGTATCGCTTTAATTTCGTTAAAAATAAAAGGATGTTTTAATACCTACCAAAAGATAAGGACATAATCTAAGACTAAAGAACAATTGTTTTAGTAAGTTTTATGAAAACTCAGT
Source organism: Scalopus aquaticus (assembly GCA_004024925.1). Classification (NCBI taxonomy): domain Eukaryota; kingdom Metazoa; phylum Chordata; class Mammalia; order Eulipotyphla; family Talpidae; genus Scalopus; species Scalopus aquaticus. The sequence goes on from PVIJ01010589.1 coordinate 8,940, forward strand.
ACACACAATTTTTTGGTTTGGTTTGGTTTGCTTATTTCTAACAAACACCATCTGTTCTAAATTTCAGGAATGATTGCTTTAAAGTATAATAGGGCTAAGATAGAATATCAGGAAATAATGTATAAGTCTGCGGCAGCCATGAAAATGTGCCCCTCACATGGCCTGCCGCAGGAGTGTGATGTGAGAGAAGACGCAAGCTGAGCACGCTGGGCCCACACGCAGGCCCACTTCGCCTGCCACTCCCAGCCTGACTGCACCAGCAGGAGGGGTGAGGCAGCCCATTCTGGCCAGATGCAGGGCTCCTCTGGTGAGCAACTGAGGCTGAAGGAAGCCCAAGGTTCTGACAGAAACTTTCTTAGAGCTATAATCTGAATAGCTCTACTCAGAGCTACACTCTGAGATTCCTCCTACTCATCGTCCCTCAACTCTTCCTTCTCCTTCAGAGTCACGCCTGAATTCTTCACACCTTCTCCAGCTCCCAACCCATTCTTCTTGTAGGTGTTTCCCCATCTTTGTCTTTGGACTCTGTCTCCAGAGTCCATATTCAATACATGTCTGTTAAACTCAAGATGTCTTCCTTGTAAGAGGTGAACCAATTCAAACGATATTTATACTTCCAGGTTAGGCAGCCCTTCTTTGACTTCTGTAGGAGGAGCCAATTTCATTGTCTTAAGATTTGGGGGATAATAAAGTAGCAATGACCTGGCAGAAAGACAATTAACAATCGCCCTCAGATAACACACAGATCGCTGGTGTTCTCTGCCTCTTGTCCCCCTCCCTCGCTCCTTCCTTCCTTCCCTGCTTTCCTCCTCTATATCCTCCTTCTGCCCCCACTCCCGCTCCCCTCCTGTTTGCTCTTTGCCTCTTTCTCCATACTTCCTTTCATATTTCTAGAAATTCTTATCACCAGCATGAAGACCTAATGCAGGGTCTCATTACTCGAGAGTTCAAGGTCCTTCTGTTGTATTTTAATGGAATTCATCCAAGTCTGTTTTCCACAGGAGATTAAATGTGGAATTGACTCCTTTGGCATCTTAGGGAATTCAGTGATATCAACGCCATATTCCTTGGGTAGTCTCATAAGAATCTACACATGTAGACCTGCCCATCTGCATGGTTTTTATTTATTTTCTTATTTATTCTGTTGCTGAGACACCTTTCTCCACCAGCTCTTCCCCTGGGCCCTAAAGCAGAGGGGTGATTCAAGTGTGATTACCCTTTCTCGTCAGCTATTCTTTTGGTTACTATAGAAACCATTTTCATCTCGTTTTTTTAAAGTTAATTTTCTTTTTGGTTCAGGAAGCCTCTGGATTCCATTAAAACCACCAGGCTAATTCTCTGAGGCACAGAGTCATGGAATTATAGGCTAACATGGGCTTTATAGTGAATTGGGTCCAACTCTTTATGATATGTATTAATTCATTCAAGTTTTAAAATGCATATATATTCAGGCACTGGCTAGTTCTGTGGTCACTTTTCAGGAAAAGGAAGTGAATAATTAAGTAAATATTTAATGGTGTGCTTCAAGTCCAAAAGCCCAGGAAAGGGGTCCCTATCTGCCTGGGGAGACCTGAAAGAGCTGATCTGAAAAAGAACACCTACGATGATTCAGGGACTTCGTGCTGGATGTTTATTCCTCCTGGTCTGTCAGATTCAACTCCTCAACTCTTAGTTCTAAGAGCTCTTCTGTTTCTCACACAACCCTGTGAGGTAGACAGACTATCACCATCTCCATTTTACAGGTGAAGAAACTGAGGCACGGAGTGGTTAAGTGACATGCCTGACACATGTGTGAATGGCAGAGCCATCTGGTGTCCGTCCTCTTAGCACTGTGCCTCCTGCCTCTTTTGCTGCCAGATTTCCCAAGCTAAGCACTGACAAGGCAGGATTGAGTTGAGGTCTTCTGATTCCCAAACTACGATTAAAGTCTAACTTCTAAGACCCCAGAGTAAGTGCCTGCTTTAATTTGTGGTCTCAGAATCTATGACACTCACAGTAGCTTCCTTAAAAAAGGTAAGGTATTTCCTAGAATAGCAACTTTGGGGTCCTTGTTCAGAAGTGCCGAGGATTGGGGTAGAGGAGTATGACAAATTTAAAACTGAACTTCAATCAAACAAAAATGTACTGTGAGCAAAAGCCTGGTATGTTTGGGCGAATAGTGAGTTTCTACCACATGCAAGGTATAATAATAATCAGGTTTTCAAAATACTCAGCCAGACTCCACTGGCCTTTCTAAGATAGAAATGTACAGACAGATAAAAGACTGTGTTCACATTTTATTTTAATCTTTGCCTCCTGGCTTGTGGTCTTGGATGCCTTAGTATTGAAAGCAAATGATATTTCTACCTCCTCCTTCCCAGGGCAGGAATTTGTATTTTAATTTTGGAACACTTAGGGAAAAGTCAAATGAAATGCTTTATTTACTTTTTTGAGACTTTTTTTCTTCTTTCCAGGAATAAAGCCTATTGCTTATTAAGTTGTAGACTAAATACCCTAAGTCCCAAGGCAGAACCAATTACTGGAGTTGTAGCAAATGTATTTGTGCTTTGCCCAGGAGGGAGGAGCCCAGCTTCAAGGGGCTCCAGCATAGACTAGATCTATATCAGAGCACAGAAGTTAGTTTACCTTGAATGGATCTTCAAATCCGGAAGTTTACACATAAACAAGCAGGAACAAACTGTAGTGAAGATGTGCCAAGAGCTCTGCTGCGGTTGGGAAAGTTATGTGCATTTTTGTCAACTTACTAGCAATTCTGAATTCCTCTAAGCTATAAAAATGATCATCACATAGCTACCAGTATGTAATCCTCAATTTATCTACCCAGCCTAACCTCTGCTCACTTAATACAGGTGATCCAATAATTTATTATCCAAACTGGACACTTAGAAAGAAAAAAATTAGTGTTATTTTAATTACATTGGGACAGTGTATAAATCAGGACTGAACCAGTGAACTAGCATGAATGCTCAGACTAAGTGTGGGAAAATTTTTCCTTTTCAAGGGAAGAAAATAACTCAACAGGTGTCTACAGGCAGAGCATGAGACAAGTACAGAGCCAAATAAGTGAAGGGTCAGGAAGAGAAAATTTCCCCCCTGGAACTACTTAGAACACAGAAACTTGGGGCTGGAAGGGACAATGTAATCATCTAGTTGAACCAGACGAGGAATTGAGGAGGTGCATAGATGTATGAAGTAGCGATGCATCCAGGCTCCTGATGGCTCAAGGACTGTCTCTTGGGTAGTTTCAGAAGCTCAGCTGAAAGACTGAGTCCTAGCGGGTCAGTCACTTCCCCTCCTGGCATCAGTGCTCATCAGCTTCCTATAAAATGCCCTCTAAATTGCCCACCAACTCTCAGTATGTTTTTAGCTATTCTTGTTGAAGAGCTAGTAGAGGGTAGCATTAGTGGCTAATAGTTCTTTTGAGTAGTGCACTTATTGCATAGCCTGTTCTCTTTAATTCATGCATTCTTTAAAGCTCCAATCACTACATAATATCACCTAGCAGAGGTATGAGAATAATGACATCTAAGATGGGTCATTTCTGATAGGAGAGGAAAAAGTCTTTAAAGAACATGATACTATAAATAGCAGTAGGAGATAAAGATATATAGAAAAGGGGTTAGGATATTCAACAGAGTGCCTAAGCATAGCAAGGGTGGGCCTTGTGGAGGTTATGAATATTGGACAGGGAACGACTAGAGTGACTGAGAAGTAAGAGAAGGGATTAGAGGACAAAGTTTTCATGGTGTCTACTTTAGCAAAGGAGAATGTTAAGAGTTCTTGAGCATTAATTAGAAGCATGAGCTCACATGAGAAGCAGCTATAGGGTGCCGAGAGCACCCAAGAGTTTTCTATGCCTTTGATTACACTGGTCAACAAATTTTTACAAAAGTCATGTTACTGAAATAAAATTAGTCATTTCCTATCAATTTGTATGTGCTCAACACGAATATGACTGTCAACTTCTAATTTTGGCTCTAGGTTTCTTTGTAATCCGCAATAAATGGATGTTTCCATCACGAAATGCAGGCCAACAGTAATAGGCCTATGGTTAATACCTGTAAAAAATCAAGTCATAGACTACTTCTTAGATTTCTTCGCTTGTCTCTTGTACAGCTGTTGAGGAGCATCTCTGGGGAGTGTCCAGCAGTAGTCAGCCAGGATTGTAGTGGACCATTTTCCCTGGTATCTTTGTTCCATTGATGCAGTATCTTGATGAAAGCATTCATCATATTCATCACTAACCATACCACAGTATGGTACTTGTTATACTCAATGAAATTCAGTAGCTGCTTTAAGTTATCGTATGTCTCTTTCGTGTGGACAGCATTCACTACTGGAATAGATGGAAGATGGTTTCCATTGTGTAAAAGCACAGCCTTAAGACTCAGTTTCGAAGAGTCTAGAAATAATCTCCATTCTTGTGGGTCATGAGGCCCTCAATATTGGAACAGAATACCAGAGTACTTTCCTTTCTGAAGAAAGGCTCCAACTGCTGATGACGCTTTCAATAGAAAGTAATTGTGACATCTTCTTCTAGAAGATTCCATTGTTGGAGTCTTGATCCTAGCAGTTCTGCCTTGTTCTTGGATAAGTCCAAATCACGAACTAGGTCATTGAGTTCTTCCTGTGCTAGTGTGTGTAGGATTGATAATGCACCACAGTGAAAATCTGGATCACTGCATGCTGCTGGAACAGAAGAACAGGTTGGCTCACCCTTGTCCTCATCAGATGAATCAAGAGAATATTCTGCTGGAGGTTCTGGAATAGGAAGTCCCTCACCATGTGGAACTGGTCTCAATGCAGACGGAATGTTTGGGTAGACTATTCTCGACTTCTTTTGCTTCATTATTCCACCAGAAAGAGGAGGAACCAAGCAGAAGGAACAGTCCTTTATGTGGTTGCTTGGCTCTCTCCACACCATGGGGACTGCAAATGGCATTGATGGTCTTTTGCCATTGAACCACTGTGAAAGCTGTGTTGTACATGGAGCACAGCATCTATGTGGGGCCCAAGGCTTGTCTTGGTCGCCAACCTTGCATCTGAAGTAAAGGTGGTAAGCCTTCTTCACTTGAGAAGTGATACCTTTCTTCTGGTTGGCAAATGTCACTTCCCCACAAATAGAGCAGAAATCTTCCATGCTATGAACATACTTTTGAGGCAAGTACTGTTAACAAGTACTGTTCTGTATTGTGCCTAAATGGATAAAATAATAACAGTTCTATGGAACAGTAGCTTAAACTGTCTCGCACAAAGTCTGAAATAATTTCAATGCTCAACCTTTCTGACAGGGCTTTATATCATGCACTGCTAACGTCAGCTTACTTCAGTAGCCACCTGGCAGTAGTATTGCAGTGCATCAGAAAATGATGCAATCAACTCTGGATGATGTGTGCATGATGGTATTATGCAATGCGATGCAATATTACATCATTAGGCTGATTTAGGATGTTGTTGCAGTCCTACTGGATAAATTTACACGGTAAAACATATAAAATGAATTATATGAAATATCTTCAAAACGAGAGCTAATAAAAAAATTTCAGGGTTGTATTTATGTTTAGCACACCAAGATACTACATATGAGGGCCTTTTCAAGTCAGTAACGATCTCAGTGTTAACCAGTGTTATGGCCAGAAACTTAAGAATCAAAGGCTGGGAATTAATTATCTCCTTAAAGGCAAGCTCAACTATATGTCTTTCCCTAGTTGTTTAGTATTTCCCCACAAGCCAAGATGAGTTGGCAGGAAAAGGCAAATGAATTAATTCCAAATAATGAATTAATTTCTTCCCTATCACTCATGAGTAACACATTCTGTTTAATACATTGAGCGCAGGAGAATCCTCTTGCAAACCTCAGGGGAAAAATTAAATCCTGACACCACTGGAAGGAAAGAGCAGGCTTTCTGAAGTGTCAGTTAATCTATGGCCATTTCTTTGCTATGAAACCAATGTTTAGATGAAGATGGAAAAATTGAACTAGTCATTCAGAATTTTAGTCATTGTGTAATCTGTTGAGCTTTATTGCCTATTGCAGATTTGGGAGTTTATGGACAAGTAATTCATTTTTACCAAGGTGTTGAATGCTACAGAAAACTGATGGATCTGAAATGAGATCATAAAATATTTCTCAGTCTTTTACATTAGATAGTCCAGACTACCACTTAAGCTGTTTCCTTTTATTGGTCAGTATTTGGTATTAGTATTAAGTAACTGTGTGTTGCACCTGGTCTAAACTAAAATATATGTTTTGCCAGAGGCAAAAATTCCACTGAAACTGTCAGGGGGAAGAAGAAAGGAAATATGGGATCTTTTTGTTGCTTTTTCCAAGATAATGGCTATTAAAGGCATTTAGATATTTCAAATTGATCTTATAGTTCCTTAACTATAATTTAACTTATAGTTCCTTAACTATAAATATCCAAAACTTAAATAACATTGAAAGTGCTAAATATATATATATATGCTTTGCATTCATGCCTTTGAGTGGAAGTTCTCGTACAGTGTTTTCAAACTTTTTTGCAATATATTTTGCATCAGACTCAGTTCATACTGGCACCCCCACACACCCCCACACAGGTATTTTTCCATTTTTTTGAACTCTGGTCTTGTCTGGAAAATTAATCTCTTAACCTCCTATGTAATAACCTACAAGGCGAAGCACAATGTTCTCAGAGATACTGACTTGGGTGCCTGAGATGGGGTTTGTGTTTTAATGCAGATTTACTGAAACATTCTGCAAGTACTTTTTGAGCCTAGTTTTCTCTACTGACAAGATAGGAAAATTAAGGAAGTGTATAAAGAATGACAATAGAAGGCCTATCCAATCTATTTAGTTAAGAAGTCAACTCAATTACTTAAGAAGTGAAAGAATTAGTTCAGGGAGGGAGGGACACGGACTTATTCACTCACATTTTTGTTGAGCATTTACTGTTTGATAGGCATTAGAGTAGGCATTGTAGAGCTAAAGACCTGTAAAAGCCGTAAGCACTCGAAAGATTATTCCATTGACTGATGCAGGTGATATTTTGTCATTAATACTGATATTTAGTGTAACTGTGTTTGCACAGAGTGAGCGGGACTCTGCAGATCTTCAGAGGGTCCAACTCAAATCTTCAGCACAACACTGGTCAGCACATGTGTGTGATAAAACAACAGAAATGAGCAGTAGGAACAATCTCCAGAAAATCCCCAGAAATTAAGTCAAGGGAAATAAAATGCAAAATATATGGATAATATGCAAAAAGGGCAAGATACATGTAGTTCTCTTAGCTCTAACATCCTCTTCTACTTATTCCCTTACAATAGGGTTTGCAAAATTTTTCTCTTAAGGAATGTTGATGAACTTTCCATAGGCCCTCACTCCCAACCAGCACACATTCAGTTCTTGGTGAGAAGAAAATATTCAAATGCCTCACTTGTTTTTTTATTAATCTTTAGGTCTCTGTTTAAAAATAAACATTTCAGCCCTGCCCTTGGTGTCTGTTTCTTCTATGCCCTTGTAGGCCATTACCCCGTGGGGTTGCCACTGAGGAGCGAGCACATGCTCTGGATTTTCCAAAGACTCATGTGTTAACATATGGAATTATTTTGAGGCCATCTCTCCACCTCCTATTCTCTTAGAACAAACAGTTCCAAATTATCTGTCACTCTGCAAAATCTCATAAACTTCAGCGAATGCAAACATATTCAATTTATGGTAAGACTCCATTGCACTGTTTTCTTTTGGCATTTTTCCTCACAGGGAATTTTTTCCCCTGACAGTTTTCAAGATGTGAGACTCATAGTTATTTGCTTAAAAACAAATAAAATAAAACCACTTTTTGTAAGAAATAATCTTTAGTTCAGCAGCTGACCTCTAGGACTCTGGTTAATTCATTTTTAAGTAGTGTAGAAAATAAATGATGGCAATCATGAGAAAGTTTTCTAAGCCTATTGGAGCTAACAATTTTTTTTCAACTTTAAAAGCTAGAATATTTTAGATTACTATTTTCCCCTCATCTCCAAAATCCCATTTTTTCCCTTTTTCTAAATGTAGCTCTCCAATAGCAACAGTTTTTTCCTGAACAGGCCTCAGCAGAAACTTGCTTGTACTGTCTTCAAAACCATACCAAAGAGACTGAATTCAAGAGAATCTCATCAGCAAATGCGTTACAGCATGACAAATCCGATGGAAATGGCTTGTACCTGCATCACTCCCATTTTCAAGGCCAGCAGCTTCAAATCTCTCTCTACTTACATCTTCATCTCACCTTCTGCTCTTCTCTTTCAAATCTGCCTCCACCCCCCCTCTCCTAAAGTACAGGTGATTGCATTTAGGGACCTGTGATAACCCAAGGCAATTTCCCATCTCAATCAATCTGATCATCTTAATCTAATCTACCAACATCATTTTTCCATGTAAGATAATGTTCTCAGGTTCCAGAAACTAGGATATGGCTATTTTGGGGGGCCATTTTTCAGCCCACTGCATTCAGGATTCCTGCTTCTAAGGTAGTGGGTGGGAGCCTTACTCAGGGCCCAGAGGCATAGACTTCCCAAGGGGGCACAAACAAAAGAGCAGCATTCTCTTGAGGTCCTGGAAATCCCTCCAATCCTGAAAAAAATATCCTGAATGTGAATATCCAAGAAAACCTTAGTTATGTGTGTGGGTGGGGGCGGGGGGAGAGAGGGCCGGTAAAAACTTACTCGAGAGGTTGTGAGTTAACACCATAGCAATTTGAAAAGTGACCTTCATGTGGCTACACTGACTCTCATAATATATAAGGACTGAAACACTTGGATGAGTTATAATTAGCACTTAATGGTGCAAATCGCACAAGAAGTACAATCATAAAGCCTCTTACCCTCATGCTTCCACTCACACAAGAAGGGTTAGTAACCAGCAGTTCTTTCAGGGGGGAGCCATAATTTTCTGATCCCTTTTGAATTTTGAAAGTCCTCTGGTCAGTCTCAGTCCAATAATTAAATGCCCAGTCCAGTATCAGTATCAGTTTCATATTTTATTTAAAGCCAAAGCTTTTCCCTTCTTCTGGTTCAGTGTTACTTCCAGCTAAGATGTGCATGTTAGGAAAAAGGCGCCTTATCCCCCTCTGCTTCCCATCCTGTGCTTTCTGTCTCCCTACTAAGATCGACTATCCAAACTGGAAACCTTTAAAATGTGTTATTTTAGCCTTTCCTATTTATCTTTTCTAAAATATTGATTTCAGCTTTAGCTTAACTTCATCACTGACCTGGAAAGGCAGATGGGCATGTTGTGCTCTCTCTGCTGGAGAAAGTGCTCAGCTTTCCCATTCATGGAAATAAGCAGAGAAGTCATCTTTCTAAATACAGATATGTCTTGTGAATAAATAAGAACTTTTCTTCAGTATTAAGTGAAAATTTAAATCTTAATCACCTGGATAACAATGTACATCATATCTGTTTGCTGACAATTTAAAGATCTGTGTAATTTTTCCAAATATATCAACCTTGAAAGACAAATAACATGTGCAGTTGAACAGTTACATGGCTTTATGGAAAAGAATTCCCTGTTTTACAGTGGAATGTTAATAGATGATAAATGAGATTTAAAGCAAGGTCAAGTTTCTTTAAAATGAATTGGGAATGAAGAAACAGTGATCAGGAAATTTAAAAATTGGGATTCAGTTTTAACTTATGTCTTACAAATAACCATTTATTGGATTAAATCAGTATTATTAATTTTACAAACTACCGATTGTTAGTGTCAACAAGAATTCTAAAACTATGAGTCAAAACACTTAGAAAACTGTTTTAGTCAAATTAAAGGCTGCTATAAAACAGAAAGACTTCCAATTTTACAAGCATGTATTTGTAATTGATGAGAAGTATAAGCATGACAGTCAGTAATAGATCTTTTCACAGAATATTCTACTAAGGGGATATAGCCAAAAATGCTTTTAGCTAATATAAATAGCATGAGTTTTATTTGTAGAGGCCAAAAGATACCGGTTCAAATTGCCATCTGCTAAATCTAACTTTGAGCAATTTACTTGGCTTGTCTGAGAACAGTTTCTTTACCTGTAAAAGGGAATAATAATACTTACTACTTACAAAAATTTTTATTTCTCTCACTCCCACTAAAGGCAAACTGAGAATTCAGACCAGAGGAATAACCAGAAAATAGTTTTTCACAGTATCCTTGGAAGCCTTGGGGAGTGTGGTGATGTGGGTGACTACAAAAATACCTCAATGGCAGAGAGATTAGGCGCCTCTTGGAAGTAGCCTTGAATTGCAGAATGCTGAGGGAGGGGCAGCGCTGGTGACGACAGCTGCCTTCACATCACCTCACGGCCCAGCCCCTGAGAAGCACTGGCCTGTCACTTTGATTTTCGATGTCCACTATCTCATTATAATCACTAGTGTTGCTATTTTCCCCTTCTTAGTTAGAACCTCTCATCTCCAAAAATGAATATGTTCAGAAATTGGCGTCTGCTTTAGATTTGTTTCACTCTATTGTTTTAAGTGAAGGGACAACCGATATCATTATTTAGATTCCTGAAAGGATCTATTATTCTCTAAGCAATGTAAGAACTACTTATTTCCTGTCCTGCACCAGTCATGGCTATAGCCCTGGGGGTATAGGAACTTAAATAGACAAACAGTGACCTCAAATAGTTCACAGACTAGTCAGGAGATCAACAAGTAAGCAGATGACTAAAAGACAGTGTGACAAGAATGCCCAAAACAGGAAGCTACCAGAGTACATGGAAAACCAGTTTTGAAGAATAACTAGGCTCTATTACTGACTGCCATACTTATACTTCTCATCAATTACTAATATATGCTTATAATTATAATGAGATAATGGACAAAAAAAATCAAAGTAACAAACCGGTACATCTCAATGTTTAGACTTGGGGTGAGTCAAAGTTTAGGGGCCTGTGGGGGGAAGAGAAGCCTAACTCAAGTTTGTTCTAGCAAAAGCAGAGACAAGAAATGGGCACTTGTGGACTATTCCACAAGTTTAAATGGCTGCTGCTGTTTGCCAATGTAGTTATAACAAGTTGGGCTTCCAACAATATGTGAGAATTAGAGTTGTTCCATACCTTTACCAACATTGGATGCTGCCCTTTTTTTTTCACTTTGTCTCGGTGACTGTGAAGAATATCTCTGATGAAGTTGAGTACCTTTTTTTCTGACACATATGTTTAAAAATTAGACATTTTCCTCAGTCAGTTCTTCAGCTGTAACTCATAAATTTTGGTGTCTTCATTATCTATCAGTTCTAAATATTTTTTATGTATGTATGTTGCCACGCCTTGGCCCGCTAGAGTTGCCTGAGGCTGCAGCATTGCCTTAGGCTGCAGCCTGGAGCTGAGGACCTTCAAGGAAGAGTTCCTTATTAGGTAGCTAAGAGGCGACATCTCTGCCCTTAACTACTTTGACTCATAAATATTTTCTAAGTTAGACCTATAACTTTCTTAAGAAATGCCTGCATACATAGCCTCTCCATTGCATGGGTCCAGGCACCAAGCTGCTCCCTTGATAAAGCCTGATCACTCTCTGGTGTGTGTGCTGTCTCTCACTCTCTTCTCCTAGCAGTGTGCCAACACCTTCCACACCCTCCCCGGAACCTGAGAAACATCAGTTGGAGCTGGCCTCCGACAGTAAGTATGTATGTATTTCTTGCATAGAAGAACTCGGATGTAGGCCAGAGGTGGGGAGGGTGAGAAAATTCACCAGAGACAGAGTGGGGAGCAGAACAGGCAAATCTACTGAAATACACTACTGAGGGGAGCAGTTGTCAAGACAGGAGAGGTCTGTTAACCCATATGGAGGTTTGCTCCCTGGCCAGGGATTGAACTCAGGCCGTAGTAGTGATAACACTAAGACTTAACACCTAGGCCACCAGGGAGGTCCAGTACTAAATATTTTCCAGTTTTCATTGTGATCTCTTCTTTGACCCATGATTCAGATTCATTTCCAGACTGAGTGGAAGCCCAGTTTCTTCTATTATGGTAAAATGAAAAGTGAGGTGATAGCCTGCTTTTGCTTGACGTTGTGTCCTCAGTGTCTAACAGAATGTCTGGAACATTGTAGGTAGTTTATAAGTAAGTTTGTTGAATTAATGGATTAGCTATTTAGTTAATTAAGTGACTAATGAGTTAAAAGTGAGAAGGTTGAAGACTCAAGCAAGCACCAGGTCATGAAAGACTTTTTTTAATAACTATTTTTATTAAGATATCTTGGTTTACAACACTGTATATGATTCAGAATTATAGGGTCCCACCTCTTCAGGTGTATGCTACCATATCACAAAGGCATTATGGAGTAGACTAAGGAGTCTGGGATTTCACCTGACAAAGGTGAAGAACCATCAAAGGTTTCACAGGTTAATGAATCATCTGACTTGTGTTCAGCAGTTGTGTAAAGACTAAACTAGAGATAATAAATTCAAATGGACAAGATCTGTGTGCCCATCATTAAATATTTATTGTTTACTGTGTGCCAGGCACTGTCCCAACCATGACAATGAGAAGACTGAACAAGAGAGAGCAAAGTCCTTCCTTGGAAGGTTTACATTTGAATGGAAGGTACTACATAAAATTTATTTTTATACAGCCAGGAACGGACGGTTCACAATGGTAAAATGTACTATATTTAGGAAGTAGTTTTAAAATGAAAAAAAAAAAAAAACATTGAAGAAGATAGAATTAAGCCCATCCTCTCTACTTAAGTATTTCTCTAAAATGCAATAGAAATCTAGCAATAAATGACATTTTTATGAACTAGGTAGAGTTCTCTTTTTTCTCCTTTACTTTCATGGAATAGTTTTCACAATTTCTACATTTATTCCCTTAAACTTGGCACCCTCTTTATCCTACAGTTGATTGTCATGCCTTGGTCTTATTCAGCCTTTGCATTTTCTACATTTCCAATACAATGCTTTTGTATTGCCTGTTCACTGGTAATTCTTACTTCCAAATGGGACTGCTTAGCTAAACAGATGCAAAAGTTAAATCCCTAAATTTGGCAAAATGGCCCATTCTTTCACTGATACTACAGTAGACCACTATGTGGTGATGCCTGTTCTAGAGATGGAATTTTTAAAAAGTTAACCAATAGAACTAATCAGAGTTTTCCTAGTACCTTGGACCCCAGATCATTCCAAGATGAAAGAATTATCGGGGACATAATGTCTTAAAAGAATAGGTAGACTTCCTAGAGAAGCCAACTGCTTCCAGGTAGTCATCTAGTACTGCCAAATCTGTAACAGATGAGGAAACACAGATAAGCACCATCCACCACAGATATTGAAAACAACTGTTTTAAAAATAGCACCCTTCCTCATCTTTCAATTTCATGTCTCACCTTGTTCTACTTTGAATGAAACACATTCCTTTTTCTTAATTCCAAATAATTATTTGTTTTAATAGTTGATATATTACATGGTGTGTGTGCAAATGTGTTGAATGCATGTATTCAGTATCTTCGGGGGACACATCCAGGAGCATGTTCACAATTTCCACATTCTGGAAAAGTTGACTATGTTGTTAGCAGCATCAGATTTCAATTAGTCTCCTAAAGCATGTGGCACAAAGCTAGATGCTGGAGGTACAATAACAAATGAATAAAGCACCTCTAATGCCCTTGAGTTCACAGTCTAGTAGAATAAACAAAGCCAACACATCGTTTTTAAAAAAGAGGTGAGGTCTTTAGTGGAGTTATGAAGAGAGTACAATGATTATAGAAAGACACACTGAAGTTCAGAAAAGGAAGGAATTCCCAAAGATGTTTCCTAGAACAAGTTGAGCTGAACTTTGAAGGATAAGTGGAAATTCAGGAGTTCTTTGAATTACTAATCCTTCATCTGCAAAGATTTTGGAACTTTCCCCAAGTCAACTTGGAGATAACCTGTATGTTCGTTATGTCCAGGAGTAGTCTGTGACCATTTCCCCAAACTATGAATGGCTCAATCTGCACTTGTCCTCCACTGCCCATGCTATTTTTGTGATGAATGACAGGATTAATGCTTCATTTATGTCATTGCAAGAAGGCCATCGTAAACTGGTCTTCCTTAGCCAAATGCCCACTAATATCATAGTGAGGAAAAAGGCTATTTAGCTTCAGGATTCAATACTCTATATAGGTCAGTAGTAAATTAGTATATTTTTTGCTGCAGTGAAACTTTGTGAAATATAAGTTCTATTGGTTTTCATAAAGTTGACTTACTTGAAAATTCTCAAGACTCACCAAATTCCATAATCTCCATAATCTTTTACTTTCTTTCCAACCAAACAAGGAAGACAGATGGAGCCAGGTCTTGGGTGCAATTAGAAAGCACATTGGATCATTCCTATTTGCCCAGTCCCTATTAGAAATAAAATATTATTTCAATGGCTTAATTTTTTTGGTGCACAATGTGGTCTGGTCTGAAGCTGTAAGTGCTTCCATGCCCACTACTGTTGAACCCATCACTAAGAATCACTTATTTCTTGGAAATTGTAATGCATGTTACAGAGAGTACGCTAAAACCACCGTGTGCCTGGCTGAAGTTCTAGACCTGAAAGTGGCTTCTTCAAGAACATGGTGATAACAATGAGTGGGATGGCGTCTACGCCCTGAGTCAGTTATTTGAGCAATAGCACAGTGGCAAGTGAATCATATGTTTGTCTTTTAAGGAAAACATGGATTCCATGTTTTCAGTTTATAAAAAGGAAGAAAAGTAAAGACATGATGTTACCTAGAAAACTTTCTGCTAAGCAATGCACTGTGATAGTGTTATCATTGTGGTACATTTGACAAGTGGCTTGAGGAAACCTGCTATTGCAGGTGGCATTGTAGAGACCATTGAAATAGCTCATAGTTGATTCTGGGTGATTATCTAGCTTGGGGCTGTCCTGGTTTCTGGATTTTCTTCTTTCTCTTTCCAAAATTCTACTACTACGCCACTTTATTTCTAGCTAGCATATCTCTAGGAGATAGGAAATAGTAAATAAGAAATTCATATTTTTCAAACATTTTTTTAATTCATAAAATATTTTTGAAGAAAACAGCTCCTGAATAACTGTAAAATGACATCTAAAGACCTCTGGTGAGTTTAATAATGTATCCTGTCCTTATCCCAAAACAACTATAAATACACTGATTCACTGCCTTTGTTAAAATTCTATAATGCTACAAAACGTATGAGTGCTTCTGAAATACAGTACCAAGGACTGGTGAACCAAGGCTGGTGAACTGCTTCTCACTGATGGAGCCTTATTTACTCTTGCATGATGTCATTTCAATGGCATCATTTCAATGGCCATTCAATGGCATCCAGCATCAATCTTCCAACATGCGAGCTTTCACAGAGCAAACTGACAAGCACAAGAACCAAATGTTATGCTGTAAAATTGATTTTTCCAGTCTAATAAACAGTTTGATTGGATTTCTAGCCTTTGATTTCTGGCCTATTTGAGATTTTTTGCTACCTGGATTCTTGGCTGGCTTCCTCCCTCTCAATGGCACACAGTGTCTAGCTTTGCTTCTCCATAATCATCATAATCAACACCTCCATTTGTGATGACAAAGTGCAGCCACTAACCTTCTTGTTAGTGACAAATCAAAAAGGTAACTTCCTTTACTATTAAGAAGTAGAAGGGAGGTGAACTGATACCCTGTTGGATTTCACATTAAGAGCTTATTGGCCACCAGTGAAGAGAATACACTGTGACTCTCATTTTGGAAATGTCAACACTTTACACATACTGGAACAGGGTTTGTCCTCCATGATGAATCCAATATAAAGTTATCTCTTGGAAGGGAGTCATTATGCTACTGGATGAATTGGAAATTGAATAGGAAAATCTATGAGTGTAGCTGCCCTGCCACTATATCAGTCCCCCTTTTGTCAGTGTGAATTGTGAACAAATTCAGTTGTTAATGTAACTGGGATTCTTTGACATCCTTTTTGTTGAAAACAGGGAAAAAATTTTTTCACAATTTTATTTCAAGCAAAATTCCAGTGTGAATATTCAGTCATATGAAATGGTTCAGAATTTTCCATTTTGATACTTATATAAGCCCATGACAGCATTTTTATTTTCTTTTTCCAAATTCCCTATCATTAGCAGAGAAAAGAAATAAATGATATTCCTATCAGCATATTTTGTCATGTGTTGAAGGAAACAGGTAAAAGTTTTCATGGACTGAATTGTAACCCCCTAAAATTCATATGTTCATGCCCTAACCTCCACTGGGACTGTTTTTGGAGATAGAGCCTTTAAGGAGGTAATTCAGGTTGAATGATATCATAAGGGTGGGTCACTCATCCAGTATGACTGGTGTCCTTATGAAAAGATAGACACCAGGGATGCGCACACACATAAAGGGCCATGTGAGGGGACAGTGAGATGGTTTGCAGGCCAAAGAGAGGTCTCAGGAGAAACCAAACCTGAAGACACGTTGATCTTGGACTTCTGGCCTCCCAAACTGTGAGAAAATACATTTCTGCTTCGTGAAGTCACTCAGCCTGTGTGGTCTTTATTATGACAACTGTGAGAAACTAGTACAAGAGTCAAAATGTCCTCATGGAAAAGGTAACATAGTCAATCAAGCCTTCCAGTTTTTGACCAAGTTTGTCTTTTATGGATTCCGTTGACTTAATCTGATTGCTTTGGACAAAAATTATTTCATACTTTTATAAAAATTATAATATCAGGGACCAATAAAAGAACACAACTTTTTGTTCTCTAAAATCCAAATCCGAAATCACCAACTGTTGGTGTAGTTTTTGACTCAGTACTGTGTTAGGAACCTGGTGGAATGCTAGCATGATGATTTCAACTAGAGACATCTAAAGAAAGAAATTTACTAACTACTAATATCATACCTGGCTATATGATGTTGACTGTAGCATGAGCTATAGATTTTTCTTTCCTGTCTCTGTCTCCCAAATTTTCTTCAGTATGCTAGTATTTCTTTTACTATGGAAAACTAGAACATAATTGACTTAAAAATATTATTTTTATGTGTGGGTCTGTGTAATTATCTCCATAATGTTTTCAAGTCAGTTGATTTTTATTTTTATGTTTAATGCATTTTATATATTTATATTATAGATACAGATGAAAACAATTCACTGTAAATGCCACCAATTTACTTAGGGAATCATGAATTTTTAGTTAGGAAGGAATTATGAGAGAAAAGGATAGTTTTGGAAGCAATGACATGAGAAGGGATATGGAGGAAAGAAAACAGGGCATGCTTGGAGAGAAATGCAGGTTGTTGTGCCATTAACATGGTGAGGTACATGTATTATATAAAGTAAGTTCCACGTTAAAGAGTTTGAACTAATGTTCGGCCACAGGGGAATGCCATGGGCAACAGCATGGGTGATGGTGTGTGGCTTAGCGCAGAGACGCTAGCACTTGGGAAACAGGGTAGGAAGCTCTTAAATGGTTCTTGACAGAGAGATGCTGTAGGTCTTGAGGAAAGAGCAAAATGACATTGCAGCACTGGGGGGCAGCCCAGACTCAGTAGAGAAAGTATGAATTGTGACATTGCAATGTTCCAAGTTTAGCGGATTGTTAAGAATGGTAACTCTATACTCCACTGTAGGGAACCCAGGAGAAGGCACAGGATAGGTTTTGCTTTTGAACAAATGATGATTAATGTTCATCTCTATAGAAATGTCCAAACACTATTGGGAAACACAGAGTGGAAGCTTAGGAAGGAACTAGACCCTAGAGAATGGCTCTTTAGGAGCGGGAGTGTGAATTAGAAGAAAGCAATGGGCCAGGGAGAAAAGGGCAGAAATAATGCAGCATGTGGAAGAGAATGTGAGGATGCAGAAGGTGTTAAGAAAAATTTGCTGTGTGCTCGCCATGGCAGGAACATACTTGCTTCTTTGACCTGACTGAATAAACAGGCTCCATTAATTAGGGAAACCATTTTATTCCCAGAATCAACAATAGGATGGAGTCTTGCTGTCTAGGATAAGATGGGCTTGGCTATTCATTCTCAGACCCTTCCTTCCTGCTTCCTGACCTGTAACCTGGCCTCCCTCTAGCTCTCTTATCTTCAGCTTGTAGGGAGCATACTCTAGCTAAGAGAAAACCATCTCTTCTCCAAGCACTCCTCCTGTTTCTATTCTCTCTTATCAGCTGTGATACTGTCCGGGTTGTGATTCAAGACAGCAATGGGCTTGGACAGTCCCTCTCCACTTTTAGCAAGTCCAGAGGTTATACAAACAACCAATGGGCAAACAGAAATATCTCTCAAATGATAATACTGAAAAGCATTAACAGCTATTACTGAGACTTCCCTGACCACCCAAGAACACAACGGTGCTGATTGAGCTCAATCGAAATCACGTCCAGTAACCTCAATGGTAACTCCTACCATATGTGCCTACTTCCATTTTCCTGTTCTCCCAAATTACTAAAATCCCCCAATTTTTTCCCTTTACCCTCAAATTTCCCACTTCCCCGCCTTCCCCATCATTCTCAGTGATGACATTTACAGAAACAATAGAAGCAGTCACCATCAGCTTTCCATCACCAAACCTCTCCAATTATACCTGCACTCAGTACCCAAACTCTGCATTTCTGCAAACTCTATGTTGAATTCAGTATCATTGCTGTATCAAAATCTACTGTCTCTATCTGGATCCCATACTCTCTTACCTCCTCAGTCACTTTGCTTTTGTTATCCCCCCTCTACTGGAGTGCTTCCATCAACACAGAATTCTGCTTTCATGCCTCCCATTAACTTTTCTCAGAGGCTCAGCTCTACCATGGTGGAGTAAAGTCTGCTCTCTAAACATTTAGGTTCTTCCGACAAATCTGTCTTTGAAAACCCTTCCTCTTTCTTACTCAAAGTTCTCTTGTTTCTGCGAGACCATATACTACTTTATTTTATAAGGACACAGTACAAATGAAATCACAGTTGTAAATTTAGTGCTGGCTTTAGCCAATTTTTCTCTCATTGACTTATGGACACAACATACTTCCTAAATCCTTACCAGCCTTCTAGATAACACTCCCAGGAAATGAGGGAAGGCTAGTGATGTCAGTTGTTTGTTTGTCGACAAGAATTTGGAACATGTTAGCTAAAACCAGATTTCTTTTCCGATGAGTGAAGCTTGGGAAAGAATCAAAAAGATTATTGAAAGGGTGAAAAAATTACACCTGAAGAATAAGCTTAAAGTACTAGCTCTAGTAAGCCTGGAGACAAAGAAACAGAACAATTTAACAATAATAATTTCAATAAGAGATGCTCTGTCTTTAAATAAGAGGAAAAAAGGACAATGAATGCTGATCATCAATTCCATTAATAACAAAGGCCAAAGCAAATTTTTAATGGCGGCACTAGTTTATTTCAGAGTCACCTATCATTTAAATGTTTTGTCAAATCAGTTTTAGAATTTCCTTCTCTAGAGTAGATATAGTCATATAAAACATAGCTTCCTTGTTCAGAAAGGGTTCAGGAATTGCTGTTCTTGAAGTCAGCAGAAAGTTAACAAATTACCTCCGCAAGATACTTTTCCCTCTATGATTCTGAAATGTTTGGGGCTATCCTGTCATAGTTATTTTTTTCTTTAGCCAAATGATTTTTTTTCTGTTTCCACAAGCTTTGATGAAGACTCTCAGGAACCTGGAACAGAATTGAATTGAAATTGCTTCCGCTTTGAAAACCTCTCTGTGCTCTTTACTCATTCACCTGAGCCCATAAATGGTGTTCTCGTCACACAAACCACGGTTATGTTCTTTTCGAAACTTGTTTCTGTCCCTTTACTTTTATGAAACAAGGTGACAGACACCATCACAGCTTAACTATAACATTTAAAACGCTATGCAGTATTATTATTGAGTAATTATTGTGCAAATGCCACAAAAAATGGTATTAATTAGTGCTGTTAAAAGTGTAAAATCTTCAACTCATAAAAACAATTACTGAATAGCAGTCTAGAGTGTGAGCATATATTTGACCTTAATTAATCTGTTCTCCATTTTAGTTTTTAGGTCCCAAAAGTCCAAGTACCACGTTACATTTCCATAAACATGAAGCTATGGACTTTGGAGGGAACTTTGATTTGTTTGCACTTCTGCCATGCTCCTAGAGGATCTGGGCCTCTATGCTGTATGATAAATGAGATGATTTTTTAAAATGGAAAATCTGAATACACGCTAAGAAACACTGACCTTGAAAAAGTTAGAACACACTACATAATTAAGAAGAAAATAAAAAATTATCTGGATAATGTGGGAGGTGGGAACCCACATACATATGAAATATCCAAGTAATTCTTTTTTTTTTATTGTTATTTATATCTTTTACATTTTGTATTCCCCTTGGGCAGCCCACCACCAATTCACCCGTGATCCATCTCCATGGTCCCCTGTATTCTCCTCTCTTCCATTTTGTGCCCTTATTTTGGGACTAGAAGTACATCTAGATGATGTACTTCTGCATAATACCTTATTGTGCTAGATAGTCCTTTCAGTGGTGGAAGATTTTTATCCATTGAAGGTGATTTTTTTAAAAAATTTATGCAAATAGGGCCTCCCCGGTGGCACAGCGGTTAAGCGCTGCGCTATGGAGCTGTCGGCAGTGGCGACGCGAGTTCGACGCCGGCCGGGGAGAATCCCACATGGTGCGGCAGACCTCTCCTGCCTCACCCGCTGCTCCCCTCAGCAGTGTGTTTCTGATCTGCCTGTTCTGCTCCCCGCTCTGTCTCTGGTGAACCCTCTCGCCGCCCCACGCCTCTGGCCTGTACCCCAGCTTGTATGTATAAATAAAAAATAAATCTTTTAAAAAAAAAAAAATTTATGCAAATAATTAAAAGTCATCTGGAGTGAAATATGAAAAGTAAAATAGTTTACTAAGTCACATTTCACATTTCTGAGATCAAGTGAAAGTGTAACCTTAAAGTAAAAATATAATAGTCTTATCTGGCTTATAGCTGTCCTGGAGACAAGGGGAAAATGACCGCTATGCTGGAATAAGGGGGTAAACCCCGAGGGCATACTTTGGAGGGCAATATTATTGAAGTGTTTAAGTTTACTTTGTTTTAGAATTTTAGAAAATCTTATTTCTTTCCCGTCATCCTTCTTTCTATCTTTTTTATACAAAAGTACTGCCAAATATTTTTTCTTGAGAATTTCTCTGGCATCTCTTACTATCACTGCCAGTCTCTTGTATCACAAAGTCACAGCTAGAAATTAGTGTTCTGTGAGCAAGAGGGGAAAGTAGGACCCCTAACCTCAGCTGCCCTCAGTATTCCTTC
Source organism: Scalopus aquaticus (assembly GCA_004024925.1). Lineage (NCBI taxonomy): Eukaryota > Metazoa > Chordata > Mammalia > Eulipotyphla > Talpidae > Scalopus > Scalopus aquaticus. The sequence continues at coordinate 30,178 of PVIJ01010589.1, forward strand.
CTACCGTTCTCCTGTCAGCCGGGGAATGTTCAGGCGACACTGTTGTGGGTGAGGAGAGGAATCCAGTTTTGCATTTTTTTAATTGCAGTATCATTGACAGATAACACTGTATTTCAGGTGTACAGCATAATGATTTGATATTTGTATGTATTATGAAATTATCACAGCAGTCTATTAACATCCGTGCTCATACATAGTTACAGATTTTTTTGAGGACTTTCAAGATAGACTCTCTTAGCAACTTTCAAATATGTGATATAATATTATTAGCTATTGGCACCATGCTGTGTCTTTTAAAGATGCAACATGGAACATCCTTATAAACAGTGGTAAATTTAAATCTTGAGCAGTGATGAAGTCACTCTGGAGACCAATTTATTTCAAAATTTACTGGACTTTCCAAATGATAGATGTACACATATTAATGCTATATTTTATGAGATAGTAAATGTTTCCTTGGCATAGTGGACCCTGCCAGTGCCCTTCTGTAATGACCCTCCCCTCTCTTCTGTGTGTTCTGCTTCCAGCAGCTCATATCAATGACTCTCTGCGGCTGACAGCTAGAATATTCCTTAGCCCTTGCCCTCAGGCAGGAAACTGGAAGTTCCCTAGGCAGCTCTTACTATCACTGCCAGTCTCTTGTATCACAAAGTCACAGGTAGAAATTAGTGTTCTGTTAGCAGGAGGGGAAAGTAGGACCCCTAACCTCAGGCTGCCCTCAGTATTGGGAATATTGAAGGCAAAGCTTCTTTTCCCAGAGTCAGAACAAACTCTGAGAAGACAAACAACGAAACAAACAAACAAAAAAAATACTACTTTCTCCTTTTCACTCATCAGTCCAACACTGTGGCTCATAAAAAACACAATAACTCATAAAATAATTAATAAGCATCCCCTTAATCTCTTATGTGACGTTTTGTTCACATTAATTCATGTGAATGCATGTTAGTCATTGTCTTATATTGAGAATCCTCCTATGGACAGAACACTGTGCTTATATTTAAGAGACACATGAACATCTACCTTGAGGTACAGATTATTACCAGTACATTTTGTTTGTTCTCTAATTGATGAGAAAAATGGATCATTTCTTTGAGTTTCTTAAACTTTATGATCTGTGACAATGTGTATGGCTAGTGAGAATTCTAGATGGTAGTTGGAAATAAAAGGCTTGGAATTTGGGTGATATCTAGAGACTAGAGCATGTTTCATTTTATAGGAATGAAAACTTAAACAGATCATGGAAAAGAGCAAGAGTGGGACCTTAAGGGAGGCCCTGAGGTATTAGAGGTAGAAAGTAGATGATTACAGTGAAGTAGGAAAACCTACTACCGAGGAGAAGATGGCGTCATAGAAGATGAAGTGGTTTGAGAAAGATGTATCCAGAAAGGTTGTTATTCATGAACAAATTCAGTATTATCCTGCCCCCTTCAATGGCATGCGCCACACTCTACTCCCAGGGGACTTCCAAGTTCTGATTTTATGCTTAACACTCGCCGCTTCATGTTTACATGGCATTGTATCTGATGGCAGAACACCTTGTCGTCACTTTCTCTGAAGTTAGTCTGGCAGGGAATCTTCTCTTGTAACGTTGTCACAAGCCTTACTGAGTCGTAGACACAGAAAGAGCCATAAATACGTAAAGTTTGGTGGGCCTCTCCTTCCTCTTTCCTTTGATATCCGTATGCCAAGCAGCAGCTGCCATTGTAGCAACAGCAGCCAGACAATACACAAATTCAGAAGAGAGCAACATGAAATAAGCACACACTTGCCATAAATTTAAAAAGTATTCAACATCTTATATTTTTTCACTTTTTTTTTTAAGTGGTAACTTTGGTTTACAGCACTGTAGATGATTCAGGGGTATAGGGTTATACCCCTTCAGAAGGATGTTAGCACACCACACCGCCCACCAAGGCACCCATAAATTTGCTCTAACAGGGCAACTTTCTCAAGTGCAGTTTTCTCTGGGCCACTGTGTTCTGGGCGTGTTGTTGCCCTTTGAGATGTTCTTATTTGCACCTTCTACCAGATACCATCATATCTAGTTCTCCCTGAGGCCAAAAGTTACTTTTTTTATCTTTCATTTTAATCATGAAGGGGTTTTCACAGAGTTAATCCCCAATTGTAAATTACATTCCAATTCTTTGAGTCGGTGCAACGTTTTAACATGTTTGTCAACGTCGGGATTGCTGTTTGCTACCAAATTTTGCCTGGGGATGGGGGATTTTTAGAGATTAATTCAAAGCATCTTGAAACCATATGAACATGAGACCATGAGGACTAGACAAACTGTTGAAAGATAGTTTGCTGAGTTTTGAATACTTCTCACCAAAAGATGAGAGCTGGTCCCTGTTTCGTTTCGCAAAAAAAAAAAAAAAAAATAGACATCAGCATAAGGTTTAAGTTAGAAGGAAAAAGACCTGAGAGTGAAAGTTGATAGATGATATGCTTTAGCAATGGTTACAAAAGTTAGACTCTTCTTTTAGAAATTGAACAAAGTTTTCACTAGTCTGGGAGAGTTTGGGTAAAGAGAAGTTAGGTCTCCTCCTTATCTCTTCTCAAATAGCAATTCTGAGTGAGACTGAGTCATTATGGACTTTAAGGTCTGGTCTTTAGTTTTCCCAAATAATTCAGGGAAAAGAACTCAGATCAGTGTAAGTACTACTTTTTCATGGTACTTCATTGGCATGGTGTTTTTAGTTGGAATTCAAAACTTGATTGAAGCAATTCTGGGCTATATAAAAATTAAAGTAAAATTACTGAGAAATACCATCTGTGGTATGCTTCCAATAAGATCTAAAAATTCCATGATTTTGTCACCTAAATTAGAGCAATCTAACTTGCAGAAACTTAGTTTTCCCTTTCAGGAATAATTATTGAATCTGAAGTTTAGGACTCTGTGCTAGGGGTTAAATGGATATTACAGCCATCAGTGAAGTAGGGTATCTCTTTGGTGAGTTGTATAGTCTTCTGGAATTAGAGACATTGAAAAACAAACATAAAATTACAAATTATACAGTTCATGAAAGGAAATAAATAAATAGAATGTTTTTTTCAATTATGAAACTAATATGCTCTTTTTAAAAATTTATCAGTTGTTTACATGTCTCTGTAATTGGGATTACATTTTTACTCTTTCTTACGTGAACACACTTCATTCACCCTCCACCAAACCTTCTGTGCCGATGCCTGTAGGTCAGAGCTCCAACTGCGTCTCTCTAGTTTAAAATCAAACTTCAGGCTGTATTCCTGGTTTCCCTTCTGGAGGCTCTAGGAGAATGTTGATCTTCTTACCTTCTCCCTCTTTTAGAGGCTGCCCATGTACCTTGGCTTACTTTGTGCCCTCCCATCTTCTACTGACAGTCAAGTCTTTTTCACCATTTATCACTCTGACACTGACACTCGGCCTTCCTTGTCAGCGTACAGATAAGGACTTGGGTTCACCCAGCTAATCTAAAACAATCTCTCTACTTTAAAGGTCAGCTGATTGGCAGCTTCCAATCCACCCACAACCTGATACCACCTTGTGAGGTAACCCAACTTTGAGGGAGTGAGACACAGACCCTGAGGGGTACATTATTCTCCCTACTACTGAAGAGAGCCTAAAACATTGCTTCTTAAGGTGGAACATGGCCTTCACTTTAAACTATGAATAATCTTCTTTACCTAGACCTTAATTATTTTCTGATCTCTCCCTAGATAAAAGTTAGTATGCCTCTTTTAATTACCAAAATACCAATACCCTTTAAATACCCTTAAAATACCCTTTAAGTATTTTAAAGGATATGTCAAATATACTTTTAGATAATTAAGGGTATATTTACCTAACATCACATAGTCATTATTTAATTTGTACATTCTTTGGAGTTTCATATTTTTTTTAGATAGAATTTGAGTGTATTTGAACCACATTTCAAGATAATTTCACCCAGGGGAAAATTTAGGAAAAAGTAATGCTGTAAACATCTTTGTGTCAGGTAAAGGTCACTAAAAGGTCTACTTTTGCATTTTTTCAGAATTCTCAGTTAAAAGTACTTCTAGCTCTGTGCATGTTCTCACGTGCACAGCCATACATGTGTGTGCATCACATAGGAGGAACATACCTACCTCCTCCCCCTCAAGAAAAGAGGTTGGTGAGAAGAAAGAAGAGACTTGAACTGAAGTTATAATGAGAAAAGACTGCAAAAATAACATTGTGGCTTCTGTGGGATCCCATATTTATCCTCTCAGATGCTTCTAGAGCAAATAGTCCATTTATAAATGAAAGGAGGATTTTGCTGTCAACCTAGAAGCTCCACCTGAGATCTGGGGAGGAAAAGCCCCACCCTCACTCTTTCAGTCTCTTACCTCATTGCCCAGAGCAAACACCCCACCCTGAAAAATCTGAAAATCAGTCTTGGTCTCTGAAAACGGAGGCGTAGGTGTCTTGGTCACCTTTACAGCACAGAAAAGGAAAGCATTTGATATTTAAATCTGCTGAAGAGATAGGTAGTTTCAATGTGTTCATTTTCCCAGCCTTAACAATTATATTTGAAATGAGATTCAACTTGAATCAAATGTCAAATTCTCATGTACTCTAGTCTTAACGCAGAGTGCCGGGACTCTGCCTGTGTTACTCAGCGGGGATCTGGGTCTGGGAGACATGAAAGGGAAAGTCAGCAGGAGGAAGGAGATGTGCCTCCTCCCCTGCCACCTCCACCGCCAGTCTCCTGGGGGTCAAGAATGCTGCAGAAAGGGAAGGGTAATAATATGTAGAGGCTTATTTGAATTCCAACTTCACCATACTTAGTATCTGACCACAAACAAATTCCACAAACACTCTGGTCCTGGGTTTTTTCACTTTTAAAAGGGTAATAATCATTTCCTACTGTCAAGGAAAGGTTTTGTGATTATTAAATGAGAATATATTTGGGAAAGATCCTAACACAGGACTTAGTGTATGGTAAGTACTTAGAAATACTTAACTCCATTTTTACAGCTCTTCTGGCAAGTCCTAAGCCTATGTGTTCTCAGATCTACTCATCACTTTTTCCCTGCTCTTCCTCTCCATATTGTAGAGTGTTCATACCTTCCCCCGGCTCCCATAACGTGGCTGGGTTTGACCCAGAGAAAACACTATGGAAGTCAGATGGCAAAGACACAGAGAGAACTCAAGGTGCACTTCCATTAACCCCTGCCTTTGGTGGTTTCTCCAGCAGAAGCTACTTTCCCTTGATGTAGAGAGGCCCATGTGATCTCAGCTCTGTCAGGTGAGCTCAGCCCTTTCGGCAGAGTCAATACGCCTCTTTTTAGACAAGGGGTGGTAATGGCTACCCTTTGGGTTAACTTGTCAGTGCCCATGTAGCCTGGTTTGGCCCACTCCTTCATCACTGAGTAACTACTTGCCTGTGTTAGATCCCTATTTTTGATACTCAAAGTGGTTTCACTTTGAGTCATTTCAGTTGAGGTGAGACCTCAACTGATAAAGTTCTTTTCCTCCTTCTTGTGCCATAACAGGAAAGGGAGCAAAATAAAGATCAGAACATTTAACCCGGCTTGTATTTATTTAACCCCAGCAGACTCTTAAGGCTTTCAATCCTAGCTTTGGCTTACCCATCACCTGCTCCCTTTATGTGGTAATTCTGATCATGATCTAATGATTTATAGAGATGGGGGAATAAAAGAGCCACCAACACTACCTAAGTGAATGGTTTGAAGGTTTACCATCGAATGAAGAGCAGTGCTCCAGAGAGCAAGGTATTTCCAACAGAGAGCTAGCAGATGACGGGTTAGTAGTGTTGTCATGTGCAGAAGAGGTAGACAAGATTGGGAGCACTGGCACCTAGTCAAAGACACTTGAGGGGCTTTCTAATCACTCCACACAAGTGTCTGCTCAATGACACCTCCAAGGAGCTCTCTCCAACTACCTAATCTGGAGAAGCACCATCATCTTCACCACCTCTACTTTTATTTCAAAGCACTACTGAATACTGGGTTTCATAGTAGATATTTATTCATTTACTTTCTATTACCTGTTTTGTTACGGAAACCTCAAGAGGTCAGTGGCTTTGTTCCATTTGTCACTAAATATCAGTAGAACCTAGCACTGTTCCTGCACACAGCAGTCACTCAGGAAATTTGTGTTCAGTGAATGAATGAGTGTGAGGACTCTGGGTGCCTGGAGTCCAGATCTGCATTCCCCAGTCTGTACCCCCACCTCAGTCAAGAGTGTTCCTTCCCAGTTCTACACATAAACCCCAAAGTAACCAGTAACCAGTAGGCCCTTTCTGTGCTCTAACAGAAAGCATGTAACGACTGCTAAGCTTCAAGCGATGGTTGTTGCCACTTTCACGATCATGTTCCCGTATCCCAGGTCACCTTGTTTTGCCTCTTCATTTCTCATTGGCTTTTGTTTCCAAATTTCCACCTGGACCTTTTTACCTATCCCTTGCACATCTGCTTGCCCAGATCCCTAGCTAGCCTCTGACAATGTTTTACACTGGCCACACACTCACGTGTCTTGGTTTCTTCCTATCGACCTCACTGCTACCAAAACTTAAATTAGACCCCACTCCCCAGTTTCTGATTTTTCTTTCTTACATACATCCACATTCCATGTATCCTGGTGCTGGCATGCTGTTAAAAAAAAAAAAAAAAGGAGATAGAGACAGGGAAAACAGAAGATACTAAAATTAACACCTTCTGCTTTATCATTTTGTCTAGAGTTGGACCTTACCAGGAGCACCTTGAGTGCTGATTTGTTTGAATTCAGACAGATATCCTTGTGGAAAGCTCCCTGACCTTGTGCTGTAGTTTGCCACCCTGTAGCTGTAGTATAAAGCAGGAAGGTCGGTGCTAATGCTGAGCTGCACATTCCCGCATTCCAAGAGGATCCTCTAATCCTGGACTGATAACTAATAAGTAAAATTAGCCCTTTTAATCCCTAGTTGCTGCAAGTGTTGGGGATATAGCCATGCTGTTGAAGGAACATTTTTTAATCCTTAATAGTATGTTGTACTTGGTAATGGTCTCTTTATTCTCCCTATTTAATAATTAACATGCCCCTAGGTGGAATGGAAGAGGATTTGGTCTGGGAGTTAAGAAAACTAGATTCTGGTTCCAGCTCTGCCACGCCTTAGTCACGTGATTTTGGTCATTTCACTTCTCTTGAGCTTAATGTCCTCAATTGTGAATGAATAGTTTGTACTTAGATAATCTCTGAAATTATTTCAAATTTTATAATCCTGTAGGACTAGAAAATGACTAAGAACATTGGTATATGTAGGGTTTTTGCCAAAATGACATTCAAAACATTATCTTGGCTATTATGGAGAAATGAGCCTGGAATCTCAATACTGTTGTTTTTGACAATTCCCTTCAGCTTTCTTAGATTCCAGTTCTTTAATATAAAATCGAGAGTTTGAGCAAGAACATATCAAAGCTTTCTCCTTTTTCTAAGGTCTTAAAAATCCTATGTTTTTGTGACTATGAAAGTCTATTTGGTTGATATATAGTATGAACAAATTGTCATCTCTTTGAACGTAGACTACTATAGTGTGACACTTAACAATCTGGATGGAAAACTATTAAATCCTTTTCACCTTGATAGGAGCTTTTCTACTAGTAAATTCAGGAGGAGGAAAATATTTCATTGTGATGGATGGAGGGCTGGGCAGTAAAGGCTTACCGTGGAGGAACCAGGAAATAGAGGAGTAGCTAACATGAATATGTGGCTTACTGTGATTTCTAGCTTCAGATCTTAATCTATATTTCACCTTTAATGAAAGATGATTATAATGAATTCATTTCTTGTCCTTATTTATCACATTTTCCAAGTTGCACCCATTCCCAGAACTTGATCTCTAAGACTGGTTTAAGCACTCTTTTGTCTTTTATTAAGCTGTCAATATTATCCTCATTAGAGCTTCCCTCTTATTTATCATTAAGAAGAGTTAATTTATTAACTTTATTGTACAATGATAATTGAAGTTAGATTAAGACTTACAAATGTTTAACATCTTAGATTCAAGTTTTTATTACTTTCCAATAAAGTAAATGATATTGTTTCAGGGAAAAAAAAAAAAAGGCAAGAGTTTCCTACTTAAAGAGAAAGCATGTGAATACCACTGCCTATCTTAAAGAAAGATTGTCATGGGTAATTAAAAGGCAACTACATGTAAAAACACTTAACACAGTGCCTGAAACTACATAAGCTATTCTCTCCCTTTCTTCTTTCTACAAATGGATTCCTAAATGATCATTCTAAAGGTTCTAAATCCTCCCTGTTCCATAATTCACTATGCTTCTGCTCTTCTAATGAAGCCTAATAAATATCTCTGTGCTTCACATACCCTTAAGCTATTCATTTTATTTCTGCTAGTGTGTAAATAGATGAAAGGCACAGACACGCAGAGTCAAGATTCAACATGCTTTAAGGGTTCTGCCTTACAGAGGTCTATTTTTTTTAAAGATTGATTTATTTATGCATACAAGCTGGGGTACAGGCCAGAGGCGTGGAGTGGTGAGAGGGTTCACCCGAGACAGAGTGGGGAGCAAAATAGACAGATAGATGGAAATACACTGCTGAGGGGAGCAGCAGGCGAGGCAGGAGAGGTCTGCCGCGCCATGTGGGAATCTCCCCGGCCTGGCGACGAACTCGCGTAGCCGCTGCCGACAGCTCCACAGCACAGCACCTAACCGCTGCGACACCAGGGAGGCCCCTACAGACGTCTATTTTTAAGTGATGAGTTTTGAGAACACTGTATATGGAGATGAGTACTTCTTGCTCACTTCTTCTTGGTTTGGGATCTTTCCCATCTCTTTTGAAGACAGTGAAGTTCCAAATATATGGCTGGAGGTCAACATACTTTTGGGGTACACCTATGAAATCTGCTATTGAACCCACTGAGATTTGGGCACAAACTAACAGAATTATCAAGCATTTCTAACATCCCCCTCTCACTCACCTGAACCAAGGATTGTTGAGTTCCCTTTTCTCAGTCATTGATTTATGCCTTGGCAATTTTTTTAATGGTAGCTAAAAATGTCCAAGAACATACTTGGTCTAGTTTATGTACTTATATAGGATGATAATGTATATATTTAGTTTATTTATGCCCAATCTTTTTATTTTCACAAAGGATTGGGTTGTTTTTAACAAAAAAATATAATAAATTTATGAAATAAAAATCCAGGAAAGGAAAATGTAAATGTCCCAGTCATAGAGTCAGTGTGGTTGAAGTGACCATAATATGACTAGGCCTTACATTTAATTAGAAGCCCTCTGGCAGCTAGGGCCATGGTTCTCATCAGAGAGGATGAACCATACCAGTGTCTGGAAAGAGATGAAGTTATTTTTAGTATTAAATTATAAATGAAATTACGGCTAGGACTTCACATAAGGGATCAATAATTATTTATAGACCAAATGCTCAGTATATTTATAACAAATTAAGAGGTGAGTTTCAGTTGGCTATTTTCGATGTTAACATTTCAATAAAATGCTTAAGGCTTAAGATTAAAGTACAAAAGGTTGGGTCCAATTTTGAAAATTTCTGGAAATGTAATTGACCTAAGAGAGGAATGTAGGGTTCTTAGAGAAATGAACAGATTATATCACTTAGATAACCTACCCAGAACTCTGCTTCTCACAGCTCAGCTGCTGAAAGAAGATATAAGACATCTCATTTTCTCAGGCACAGGGCTCACAGGCTGGGTTCCTACACCAGGAATGAATCCTTATCCTTGGAAACTCAGATGGGCAAGTGCCAAGGCATTTGAAGCCTAACTCAATTCCCAGCCTGAATTGAAGACTATCCGCCTATATACAGGGTTTGCCCATGTACATGTAGGAGAGCATTGCATTAAGAATCTCCAAATAATCTAACTTCACTAAGCCACTAGACTATATGGAGGCCTATGATCCCTTTGTCATTCTGGTCTTTTCCTACACCTTCCCACTAGACTCTCACTCTGCTTCAGCAAATGACTTTCCTGACTACCTGTAATAAAACAGACCTGCCTATGCATGTCCCAGCTTGCTATTGATGGTACTTTAGTCAACTTAGTCAATAGTCATTTAATGATTTTTTTCTTCAGGAAAGAATAGGAAATAAATGTCTTTTTAGTTGCGATATTCCCGTGTCTAGACTAGAATCTGATTTATTATCAGTAGTCAAACTTCATTTGTTAAATGATTGAATATAGGACAATGTTGCAAATTTTCAATGTTTCGTGACTTTTCATTTACTTATAAGTGATCATTCTACTCATCATCAATGAGTTCATGTAGTGTATATGTTGCATATAACAGGATTAATAGGTGTAACAGCACTTAATCCTTAAAACTGCCTTATGAGAGAAATAGTATTATCTTCGTTTTACTAATAAGAAAATTGAAGTACGGAGAGGGTAGATGATTCCCCAGGGTCATACCATGGGGGAATGGCGAAACCAGTACTCACTCTCCGGCAGTCTGACTCCAAGTTCCACACTGTTAACTAGCACGTAATACAAGACCCAGGGCCAAATTGCCGTGAAGTGTTTTAATAATTCCATGGTCTCGCAAAGAACCATCTCACTACGTTCACATCAACTTTTATTATTGGTAACTCATTTTAATCTGTTTTTCTTCGATAAAAGTTTAATTAGAAAATTGTTTTCATTGTCCACTCCTTGTATTTCTGTAGGAAATCAGAACTTGTATGTTTTAATTATGGGAATAATGGGAAAAGAAAAACCAAGAACTGGACGACTGTGCAGGCTGGGTCAGCAGGCCGAGGCAGCTGACTGACTAGAGCAGTGCAGTCCCGTGGGGACTAGCTGCAGAGAGGAAGGTGCCTGCAGCAACGTCTCTAATTTTAGGGTGGATATTCACCCTCCAAGCCAGCCCCTTCGAAGATAAAGGGAGTGCGCTGTTACTGATAACATCAAAACAACCGGCACAAGCCAGGACTCTCCCAGCCAACTTGTCGCCTTATCTCTTTTTCCCTATTTAGTTTGAGCTTTGGTGGCTACCACTGTTACCCCAAATAGTTTTATTCAGCATATCTTGCAGACCATGTTCATTTTTTTTAAACATTCCAGGCATTGCACATCTATTTGTGTTGTCCCCTTTGATATGTCCTCTTGGGAGACTATACACCTATTCCAGTGGTTTTGCAATTTTTCAAAATACTTTTTGCAATTCTATTTGGCATCACTTTCTGAACCAGTTAATGACTTCTCTAAAAAGTCAATCTGAATACACCTTGTTAATCTTTTTTATTCTACTTAGTCAGCTCCTTGCATGTAGAGACACTCAGTAAATATTTGCTGCATTCATTGAAATGGAATTGGATTCCAAAGCTCAAAATTACCCTCAGAAAATGAAGATTCATTACCACTGAATCTACTCAACAGACCACAGTTCAGGAGAAAAAAAAAAAAGACAGAAAATAAATATATGTTAACCATGCTTACTCTGGATTTTCGAAGCATAAATAAAAGTTCAGAACACAGTAAAGAACAGGACAGAAATCAAAATTTTCAATATGAACATGTATCACTTTTAAATTAAGAAAATTCTCATTTTATTTGGTTGAGTATGAGGACATACTATGCCTCAAGTAATTTCAAAGAAGACTTTCTCAAAGAGGTTACATAATCTTACCATTTTGGGAATATGTGTACAACTTCAGAAGTGATTACTTTTAAAGGGCCAACACACATTTAGATGAGTACATTCTGTAATGTTTGTTTTTTAAAAAAATGTTCTACTTTATAATCATGCTTCTATTTTAGGTATTTTCATGAATATAAGTCATGACATGGATCCTATGAGGGACATGATTTTAAAAATAAGAGAAATAAACATTGAAGAAATAAGTAGATGACACATAGAGTCAGGGCACATAGCCAGCTGCCCGGGGAGTCGGAGTCGTCCTCACAGCTGCACCCTCCTCCAGGGTGAGGAAACAGAGCAGCACTGCCTCATCCAGAAGCTCTGACAAGTGATAAGCAAGGTGGACATTTGCCTGGCCAAATATTTACAGAGAACAAGCATTATCATTCCCATCTTATGGAATGCAATCAAAGCATAAAAGTTCCAAAACCTTGCCTTCATTGTTGTGTCGTGAAGGACTGTTGAGCTGTCAGACCAGCGCATGGAGAGGGCATACTCAGAGGATCCACATCGATACACATATATTTCTGTTAGCTGCATAACCAACTAAAACAGCCACACCCTCAACACAAACGGCCCCATAAGCCAAGAGCTAGTTAAACACAAACAGAGTTGTTATCACTCACCGCTGGATGGAGTGGTGTATGGTAAGGGTGTTCTGAGCAAGAGTGTCCATGTCAATAATGAGGCTTTCTGTGAAGAACTTTCTTAAACTTGTTGACAGGTGAATAGGAAAGAGAAGTGGGGAAGGGCACGGAGGCTGTGGGCTGAGAACTCAAAACCATCCAAAGGCAGCCGTGGTGTATGTTGAAGGAGGCCATTTTAACAGCTCCTTTTGAGCCACGACCACTGGAAGGAGGCCACGTTCAGAGCAGATGTTCCTGTGGAACTGCTGCTTTCTCTGTGGGTGAAGATGGGGCTGGGCTGTAAAGGAGGTGGGGACAGTGGGAAGCCAAAACTGGTTCCCCTCCCTCTCCCAGTGGAAAGGAGAAGCGTGCCGCCTGTTGTAAAAAGAAAACATTATAAAGTGCCTGTTTATATGCTGAAGTAATTTCTAATTACTGGAGGCAGGGAGCGTGGTCTGGTGTGGTTAAAGGAGGGTGCTCCACACCAGGACAGTGACCATTCTGTTCTCCTTTCTGCCCTTTGTCTCTCCGTGGGACTGGCTGCATGTCACCTTACCTCGCACCTCACAATTCCCAGCCTCACGATTTGAGTAAAACTCCCCATTCTTATCCTCTGGCACTCTCAAGACCTTTAAATTTTTAGTCTAATTAATAGTATCCCATTGCGGTTAGAAATTATTATCAAGAAGATGAGAACGTTTTAGTTGATGGTGATTGGAGGCACATAGTTTAAGTGATTTCTCTCCCAAGGCGAGAATCCCTAAGTGTGGGTAAGAGCTAATCTTGGGCTATCACCACTCAACCCCACACCCTCCTGACCACACCAGGGAACTCACAGGGTTCTTTGAGGATAAGTGAGTTATTTATGCAGGTTTTGGTGCAACTCAGATTAGGTGTTAACGAAATACAAAGCATTTCAAGTACAGACAGGGGCTTTATTTTCACAAAGCCACATGAGTATTCCTGAACCCTGAGCTCACTGGGCAGAGCTCCTTCCTGGTCATCTGCTCTCCACCGGAAACTGTCCCAAGCACAGACTTAGGTGTGTGCTTAGATTTCTTACTTGTGTTCTTCTTGTTTCCTGAAATAGGCCTGCTGTTGCTTTCGCTGCACCCCATGGGTTCTCTTAAATTGTGTCTTCGTTCATCTCCAGATTTTTTTTTGCTTTGATTTCCTCATTGAACCAGAAGTTGTTCAATAACATTTTATTTATTCTCCACAAACTTGTGGTTTTCCCCTCTTCTTTTGGTTTCTAGTTCATACTATATGATCCAAAAAGATGTTTAATATTATTTCAATCTTCATAAACTTACAGAGATTTATGTCCTAATAAACAGTCTATTCTTGACAACATTTCAAAGTTACTTGAGAAGAATGTGTGTTCTAGTATTTTGGGGTAGAATGTTCTGTAAATATTATATCTATTAAATACATCTTGTCCAATCTATTATTTAAGTTCTTTATTTCCTTGGTGATATTATGTCCAGATGCTCTGTCCACTACTGTAAGTGGAGTTTTAAAATTCCCTAATATTATTGTGTTAGTATCAATGTCTTCCTTTAGGTCTTTTACTATTTGCTTTATATATTTTGATGTTGCAAAATTGAGTGCATAAATATTGATTATAATTTCCTATTGTATTGATCCCTTTTCCTGTGTGCCTCATCCATTTTTGTCTCTTGCTATCTTTTGTCTGGAAGTCATTTTTATTGATATAATTATTGTGTCTCCTGACTTTTTAAATTTTCTATTGGCTTGCTGTACCACATTCCATCTTTTAACTTTAACTCTATATTTGTCTTTACGGCTTAAATAAATCTGCTGTGAACAGTATATAGTTGGGTTTTGCTTTTGAATCCATCCTGCCACTCTTTCCCTTTTGATCCAGCCATGCTTTGGTTGGTGAGTTCAGTCCATTTACATTAAGGTGACTATAGATAGATGAAGGCTTAATACTGCCATTTTGTCTCCCATTTTCTGATTCTGTTTCCTTTTTCAATTTTTTGTTAGTATTCTTCTCTTTGGTTTAGTTAGGAGAACTCCTTTCACCAATTCTGGAGGGAAGGTCTATTGTTGGCAAACTCATCAACTTTTGTTTGTCTTGGAAGGCCATTATTTCTCCCTTATATTTGAAAGAAAGTCTTTCAGGATATGGTATTCTTAGCTGGCAGTTTTTATCTGAGTATTTTTAATGTGGCATTCCATTCTCTCCTGGCCTGTACCTTTAATATAATGACAACAGTTAACTAATGACATTTACAAACCTTGACCTAGCTAGAAATAATTTTAGTATGAGTGATATAGTAAGTTATTTTATGTGTTAGATCTAGAAGTAGCCTTATGTTTAAAATATTGAAATAGAGCTAGAATGAACACAAAGAAAAATCTATGTATGATATATATCTTGCAAATGATGTTTACCTGTTTATAAAAACTCTACTGGCTGTAAAAAGAAATGAATTTTGTTTTATAATGTAAAATTAGTCTGTAGTAAAACCATGATACTAAATATTTAGATGATTGTTAAAATTTTCTTTAGGTTTTCTTTGACCAAAAAATATTATTTATGCATATGTTGTTGACCATAAATATATACCCATATATATACATACATACATATACAAATATATGTATGTATGTGTACATGGGGGGTGCTTGGGGTTATTTTCATTTAGAAAGTAAGGAACTAAAGAAAACAGATGAAACAAATAACTTAAGCAGTATTATGAAGCTAGTTAGTAGAATTAATAGAAATGGAGCCCAAATCTTCTGGTTTCATGACCGGTTCTCACCATGCTAAAGGTGGTACTTTGAGAGTCAGAAGTGACCATCTAGGAAAACTGATGAAAGGGGAAAAAGCAACTTTAAGCTTATTTCAGTTGCTGTTGTGAGATACTCGTTTGTATGACGAGATTGATGATATCCCAGAATTCTTTTTTGAACAACAAATTTTAAACTAGACTTTTCTCTTGAGGCTCTTTTACTCTATTTGCATTATATAATTCCATTTTTCAGATATCCAAAAGCAGGCAGAACTAATTTGTGATGTTAGAAATAAAAAGAAAGTGATTGAGAAGAGGCCAAGAGAATTGATGGGAGAAAGGATACAAGGGAACTTTCTTTTGTTCTTTTTTTTTTTAATTACAGTCCTCAAAACTCACCTAACCAAATACCAAGGAAGTGTTTATGTCATTATACTTTAAGTAAACCTCAATAGAGAAATGTATAATAAATAGAAATAAGGCAAACATCCAGAAAAAAAATCAATTAAAATTCTGTTACTCTACAAAGACATGAGTAAAGACTCAAGAAAATAAAATTGTCTGTTCTTCCTGTTGCAGGGGAAATGTTTCCCCACATTTTTTGCCACATGTGTGTCTCCTTTTTATCTCTCATTGTCACTGAGGAACAATACCGTTGGCAGACTCATAGTATGATTATCAGGTAAAACAATATTATTATTGGAGAAATTGGCAAGTTGTCTTCAGTAAAATCCTTTCCCAATCACAAGGGTTGAATTTCTTTTCCATCTGTTCTCTGCTACTCCAGTCTACCTGCTGAAGATTTCTAACAGAGATGCTAGTATGGCCCTATTTTCTAAATGCTGTATATTTCTGTTTATCATTGCTCTAACTCAATAGGACTAATTTTTTCATTAATTCCTGTAAATATAGACTAGATTTATGATTTTTTACTCGATGTTTGCAATGTTTTACACTAACTACATTGTCACAGCATTTTTTTCAAGTTCCATGTTTATCAAAATTAGATAACATTTATCCAAAAAAATGGGCAGATTGTGAATAATTTGAGGACAAGGATATTTCTTCCAACTTTGAATTTTCCACAATGCCAATACATAATATGAATTAAATAAGCACTTAAATGCTAATGAGGATGTGGTGGAAAAGGAACTCTCCCACACTGCCGGTGGGAATGTAAACTGCTTCAGTCTCCATGGAAAACTGTGTGGATGTTCTTCAGAACACTAAAAATGGATCTACCATATGATCCAGCAATTCCACTGCTAGGAATCTACCCAAAGGATACAAAAACACTAATTCAAAAAGAAGCCTACACTCCTATGTTTATTGCAGCACTATTTAAAATCACCAAGACATGGAAACAATCTAAATGCCCCCAAATAGATGAGTATATCAACAAGATATGATATATATACATAATGGAATACTACTCAGTGATCAAAAAAGATAAACGTATGCCATTTGCAGCAACATGGATGGAGCTGGAAGGGAAGGGATTATGCTCAGTGAAGTAAGTCAGAAGGAAAAAGATAAATATTGGGTGGTCTTACTTACATGTGGCATATAGAGAAACCAAATAAAGGTCAAGAAAAAGTTAAAACTAGCAAGCTGACCATAGAACTGAGGCATGCAGCAAGGAGGGGGGAGGTTCAATACAGGTTCTTCAAGGGAAGAACACAAGAGAATATGATGATGGTTCACAGGTGATATGGTGGTGTAAGAATTATGGGGACTACAACAATGTAAGAAAAAATAATTAATTGATAAAAAGAGGGGAAATGTTATTTAGGAAGTTTTCGCTAAACTTCAACTTTAAATTTTAGTCAAATGTACTCTCAGAAAGTTGGCTAGGATAATGTCAACACTTGTGGTTAATTTGGGCAACTTAAGGGAAAGAAAGGATTGATCAAACCAGTTGTTTGGTACAATTGATGATAGTGGGAGAACTACAGGGACTACACTGGAAAAGAAATACCCAATACTGCCCCCAAATTAGCAATTATATGAGGAAAAAATAAGAATATGAAAATTAAAATAAATGTGGAAGAAAGAAAAATAAATAAATAAGCACTTGTAGGTTGAATAAGTGAATATATTTCCAAGAATCATGACTGGGAGTAGTTGGGTAGAGCTCAGGGACTATAACATATGTGCCTTTTGGAAGAAACATGGAATGTACTGAGTATTCTTAAGCAAAAATAAAATAACTTAGAATAGTTCTCTTCTGCTCTGGATTTGTAAGCCACCTTTACATCAAACTGAACTACAGATTGATGCTCCTCAGTAAACTTTGCTTAAACATTTTTTAAAGTTATTAAAATTAGGTCAATATGTAAATATATGTATCTGGACTTAAGCAGAACATTTGACAATATATTTTATATCTTTAAGCTTATATAAGAATAATAAAAACTGAATGCTAGGACAATTATTTCCAGTGATTTGTTTTATTATTTGGCCTTGTGAAAAATAATACAGATACATAAATAGCATCAAGCATAAATGTGCAGCTTAATGAGCTACTATAAGATAGATACATGTATAATCACTAACCATATTGAGAAATAAAATAGTGTCAATTCTAAATTAGGGCTATTGTAAGTAATGACCTATGACTGGGTTTTTTGTTTGTTTTATATGCATCCTGGTGTACATATATTGCCATTTCTGTTGTCAGTGCGCATAAGATGCTGATCCGTCAGTTCCACTCATAGGATCATAATGTTATGCATCTTCAGTTTTAGTCAATGCTTAGAATTTCCCACTTTGTACCAATTTGCATTCTTACCACTTACATATGAGATTTTCTATGATGTACATCTTCACCAAAATGTGGCATTGTTAGGGTTTTCAATTTTGGTCTTTATTTCATAATTTTGATTGTATTTACCTGGTTAGTAGTGAGAATGAGCAACTTTTCACGTATGTATTAGTTTCTTGACTTTCGTGTGTGTGTGTGTGTGTGTGTGTGTGTGTGTGTGTGTGTGTGATGTCCCTGCTCAAAGCTTTTGCCTACTATTTTTTTATTGTCTAAAACCTTCTAGATTTTCTGTAGTTCTTTACATAGTCTGGCATGATAGTCATTGATTATATATGATAAAAATATAAATTTGCCCCCTTTCCTTTTGTCTTTTCATATCCTTAATAGTTCCTTGCTATGCAGAATTTTTTTTATTTTAACTCAATTTTAGTAGATTTTTTTCCTTTGCAGTTAGTGCATTTTTCATCCTATTAAAGAAATGCCTGATACAATGAAAATATTCACTGGTATTAATTTCTGGAACATCTGTTGTTTTGCTTATCATATATAGGTCTATAATTCACAGGATTTGTTTTTGTGCATAGTATGTTATGGGATAAAGTTTCCTTTTTTCCATAAGAACCCTCAGTTGTCACAACTCCATTAGGAAAAAGATTTGTGTCTTCCTTAATGCTCTGCAGTACCGTCTTTTACATACATGAGATTTTTCTATAGGTATCTCTTTTATAACTCTCTCTTCTGGGATTAATTAACACATTAATTAAAGGGATTAATTAAAGGGATTAATTAACACATTCATTTATCTCTTCTGATAATAACACACTGATAAGTGTTGGAGTTTTATAATGCAGTTCCATATATAGTAGAACAAGTCTTTCCCTTCTGATTTCTGTCTCCAAAAGTTTATTGTTTTTCTGTTCATGATAGAGTAATAGAGACCAGATTTATTCCTTCACTACTAAGTCAACAAAGGAAATTAAATTGAATGAAAAAATAGTCAAATAATCCAAAAGAAGGGAGAAAAGTAAAAAGATAAAAAAAAAAAAAACAGAAAAAATATTGGGAAATACACAGTAGAAAAACTGAATTCTTTCCCCCCTTATATCTGGAACAAAGCGCAGATTCCCACTCTCACCATTTCTGGTTCATATTATACTAAGATGAAGCCAAGGCAAAAGAAATGAAAGGCATCTAGATAGGGAAAAAAAAGTAAAACAGTCTTCAATCATAGATAACACAGTCACAGATAGTATATACAATAAACTATATAAAAAAGATACTAGATCTACTAAGACATAACAAAGTTACAGGATAGATACAAAAATGTTCATGGTGTTTATATGTACTAACAAGTAATAATCAGAAATGAAACTTTTAAAGAATTATTTACCAAAGTATTAAAAATAATGAAATATTAGAGATAAATTTAGAGACAAAAAACATGCAGGACTTATAGACAGAAAACCACAAGTATTGTTGAGAGAAATGAAAGACCTAAATGACAAGATACACTGTGTCTAAGGATAAGGAAATTCAACATAGTTAAAATGTTTATTCTTCCCACTGTTGATTATATTTCAATATAATCCAAATCAAAATTCCAGCAGTTGTTTATGTAAAATTTGAATACAAGCTTACTGTACAACTTTTATGAAAAACAAAGAACCCAAGAACAGCTAAAATAACTTTGAAAACACATTTGGGAGACTTCCACTACATGATTTCAAAACATATTATAAAACTGTGATAAATGTGTCGTATTGACTTAAGGATAGACCAGTGAAACAAAATGAAAAGCCCAGGTTTAGAACCACGCATATTTGATGGTTTTTTTTTTTTTTAAGATACAAGGGCAATTCAGGGTTAAAGATTAACAAATGGTACAGGAACAAGTGGGTCACCACATACCCCAAAATGATTTTTTCCCAATTATGTTTATTGAGGTAAAATTAGTTTACATCATTGTATTTGTTTTAGAGGTTGTAGATTCAAAACTCTACAAATACATGTTTTCACGCCATGCCCACCACCAAATCCCCAGGAACCCTCCTTCATGCTAAAAAGAAAACCAAAAAACAAAACAAAACCAAACAAACCAACTTTGATGCATATCTTTCACTGTATTCAAAATTAAACTCAAATTAAGCATACATGACAAAAAAATTGATAAAGCTACAAAACTTCTAGAGAAAAATCTTTTTTAAGGAAGAAATTCCTTATTTAATTTAGCATGATACACAAAACATGTACAATATCTAACAAATAAAATGAAAATTATAAAATTGACTTCATCAAAATTAAAAATTTTTGTCTTTGAAATAATTAGAAGAATAAAAGGTAAACCACAACCTACAAAAATATCTGCAAAACATATCTGACAAAGGCATTATATTCTGATTATAAAAAGAATTCCTACAAACTCAATAGTAAGAAGTCAAATTAATTTTATAAAATGTATTTGAAGATATGCAAGTGTCCAGGAAGACATAGTAGCAGATGCTTAAATTAACATCATTAGCCACTAGGGAATGCAAATTAAAGCCCAATGAAATGCCACAGAAATTGACTAAATAGCTAATATTAGAAACACTGACAATAACAAGTGTTGACAAGGATGTAGAGCAACTCCAGCTCTCCTACATTGCTGATGGGAATGCAAAATGGTATGTTCCCATTGGGGGGAAAAAGGCCACAACAATATATTTTGCCAAGAGAAATAAAAACATGTCCACAAAAATACCTGTATGTGAACGTTCAATATCCATAATATCCAAAAACTAAAAATACCCAAATGTCCCTCAAGCAGTGGATAGATAAACATAGCTTGATATGTTTGTTTTCTACTTAACAATAAAAAGAAACACACTATTAATGCATGCAACAATCTGGATGAGTCATAAAAACATTATCTGTGTGAAAGAAGACAAACAGAACTCCTGGTAGTAGAATTCATTTATTTGAAATTCTAGAATAAGCAAAAATATAGTGCATGAAAACAATGCAGTGATTACCTTGGGATGGGTGTTGAGAAGACTGATTGTAAAAGGCAGAGGGAAGTTTTTATGGTGATAGAAATGTTCTATATTATGATTGTAGCGGTGGGTTATATAATTGTATGTAATTGTCATCATTCAGCAAACTATTTATTGATACTCAGAATAGATGGCTTTCATTAGTAGGCAGTCATACCTTAGTGAATGTGGGAGGAAATAAGTAAGGATACTTTCCAAAATATTAATAATGGTTTCATATTCAATGTAGGAGAAAAAAAGAATAAAAAGGGTAACTTTTACCTTTTACTTTATATACTTCAAAATTGTTTTCAACAATCATGTTACTTTTATTATTTCTAAAAAACTAATTAAATGACTATTCAAAAAAAATGAGATTTTAAAATTTCACAGCTTAGCAATATTTTCAGAAAAGACCACATCAGTTCTTTATTGATGAAAAAGAAGAGGTAGGAGGAGGAAAGAAAGAATAAATTCCCCCAGAACTCTTATCATCTTCCCATGATAAGGAATGCTCTGAACAGTTTTATGTTGGAGAACATTGTTGGTTTATGTAATATTATTTCTGAAATATTTAATTTAGTGCTCCCGAGTTGAAGAATCTAAAAAATTCAGCTCAACCCAATAGTATTCACTGAACATCTACTAAGTACCCAACCTTCTAGTAGGTTTTGTAAAGGATTCATAGGAGTGAGTATAAGCCAAAATTAAAATATTTAGAGCTTGTTTATTTTTTTAATATTTTAAAGCTTTGCACTATAAGAATTGAAGAGAACACTGAATGTCACATTTTACTATGTAATTTCTCCAGAAAAGATATCTTAATTCCTTCTGAATATTTTAAGCGTAACATAAATTAATCCTTAATCCAATCTGGGTTTTATTTAAAAAAAAAACTGAACAGAAATAAAATCAAAAACATATCCCAATTAAAATATTTAGGGATTATAGGACTCATGTGTGTTACCTGATACTAAAAAAAGATCACCAGTGTTTGTCAAAGACTGAAGGATTGACCAATCACACAGCTTTTGGCATTTTAAGAATTCATAGTTTTAATTCAATAATAATTGTCTATACTTTATCTTCTAAAACCCTCAGAATTTTTTTTCTTCAAAATAAGTGTATCTCAAATATCATTGTACAAAGCAGATAGAGGTAAAACTCCTTTATCTGACAGGTTAACAACCCCCATCTTCCAGACTGTTCCACACTTTCTCTACCACAACCCATAGTCCCTGATCAATCTCCAGGACCACTTGAAATTCATAGTGCTCTAAAATGGGTTACTAAAAGTGAATATTCTCTATCAAAAATGATTATTTCAACTGCTAAATAAAAACTAACCTTAATTTAGAACACCAAATTTAGTCCTTCTCTTTTGCTTCTAAAATAGTGCTGAGAATAAGACCGCTTCCCAGTAGGTGATATGTAATAACTTAGGTAATTATCAATAGAAGCTAGAGATTTGGGGAACTTCCTAGAGGAAATTCTCTAATAAAGTCAAGAAGGTCCACTTATGAATGTGTTGGGTTTTGTTTGTTTGTTTGTTTGTTTGTTTGTTTGTTTGTTTGTTTTGTCTTACCTGTTTCTTACCCTAAGGAAAATGTGTAACCAGTTACCATAAATCCCTTGTTAGAGCATCCATGGTACTATACCACATAGAATAGAACCTGGTATTATGGAACATTACACAGCTCATATATGATAGGCCAGATGAGATTTGAGCTGCATATTATCTTTCTTTCCTCATAGAACAAGAAAATTGCTGGCCCTATCCCCCTGATTTCAGGGCTGATGATATGATAGAGCTTAACTGAGCCTCAGGCAGCATGATGAAGAGTATCACAAAGAGGCTTTTCCCGTATATTCAAGAGAACATACAAGCCTGCATCTGAGCATAAAGCCTGTTGATACTTATTCTAGTGTCATCTCCCAGTTTAAGGTGGGCCTTTCACCATTCTTTGGGCATTTTCCTATGCCAGGGATAGTAGGTGATACTGGGGAAGCATTGACACATATGTGTAGAAAAGTGAAAAGAAGAAAAATAGAAACAAATTATAAGTAGGAAATGAAAAGGGCAAAGAATCAAGCAAGATAACATGCTCACCCTTGGACATGTGCTGACTTTTCTTTTTAAAGTCGTGCCTCATTCTCCCTGCATCCAGGTGGTGGCGCTGGTGCTCTTTCTGCCTTACCCTGTGGGCAGCATTCAGTTTGTCTCCCTAAAATAGGAGGAACTCTAGGAGATAAAGGAAGAGATGAGGGACACTTGGCTGCCTAGTAGTAAGTCTACTGGAATAAAGCTTCCTGAAGGACCATTCCTTTGCAGTGCTTTACCTTAATATAGACGTGGCAATCTCTGAGTAAGGGAAGAAAAAAGGAAAGAAATTGGGATATAGCCTGGGATGGAGCATTCAGAGATTAAGCAGAGAGAGCGACTCCAGTTTTTTAAGACAGTCTTAAAGATGATTAGATCAAACAATTTATATCCAGAACTGTGCAGTTATTTCCCACAAACACACAAGTCAGTTTGTATCAATCTCAAAAACTGTATAGTCCCAAAACCTATATAAACTTCCCCATTATTTGCCTTCACACAGTGCCTGATTTTATAGATGGGAAGAAAAGTTCTCTGGAGTCCTTTACTGGGTGAGCAAGATACCAGATGATAAATTCAAATGCAGACAGCTGCTGGGCTGCTGGACTCTTACTTGGAAATCCTTCTGGTTGATCTAAGATTTTCTCTCACTGTATTGTAGATGCTTTTGGACACATCCTTTGCAAATATGATTCTCTGTTTCTAAAACTCAAGCATAAAATGATCTCTGCAAAGAGATGATTTCAAGTTTTCCTAGAAGAATGATAACTTGATCTTGTACATCAAGTAAATGTGTTGCCTCATGGCTTACAACTAAGCTAAATTGGATTTTGAAAATCTTCTGTTTGGGATTCATCAGTGAAAATACAGAGAGAGGATTTCAAATGAACACTGAAGAAGACAAATACACCAATCTTGTAGACATATCAGTTTCTAGTTCTTCCCTAGTTTCTACCAGGCTACATGGTCTTGTGTAAGCCACTTACTCTTTCTGCCTAATTCCCATCTCGATAAAACAAATTACTTCAGCTGGACTAATCTTTACCCCTCTTTGTGAGCAAATGTTCAGTATCTTAAATTCCTTCTAAACAGACTTGCTTCCTCAAAATAATTTGTCCTAAGACAAGTCTATGCGGAAAAAAAAATACTCAGGAAGGTTAGAAGCGCCGAACCCCCTTTGAGGTTTGCGCCAGGTCCTCGAGGTCACTCTGGCGCACTGCTGCGCTGTGTCAACTTAAACTTTGACCAGGAGTGCCCATAAACTAGCATATTTAACTACATATCTTGTTCAAATATTCATCATTTCTGTAGTTATCTAGAACTCTACTGTCAACTCTCAGGTTTTGCAGACAAGAGAAAGCAAAGTTGGAATAGTCTAGAAATGAATGTCAATTACAGGAACGAATGTCATGCGACATTCATGACAACTGAAGTCATTATGACCAAAACTCACAGCAGAGTGAAGGTAAATGTTTCTTCGGTAGCAAAAAGTGATCTTTTGGGGCCAGATATTCATTAGTTTTACATAATATCAGGCTACATTAAACTCAAATTGTGTGTGCAGTCGTATTCTCTTTAGAAAGAGGGTTTTTATATCTGTAACTGATTTAAGATGGTCACTAAATAGTTTCTGCCCCAACTGAGGGATGTGAGGAGTTCAAAGTGTAGTTCTATCCTGAGCAATTGACACCATCTATTTAGAATGACACACAGATTTCCCTCCTGCTACAGGTCTTAATGGTCTCCAGGGTAATGACGTCACCATGTTGGTTAGTGTTCATCCTGCCTAATAATTCTCACTTAATGAGAAATTAGGCAGGTGAAAGATGCAATTTTGTTCTGACTTCTGGAAGTCTACATGTAGCCAAAGGAACTTATTCAAATATGGTCAAACAATTATCTGGAAAAAATTACCTGGAAAACGAATCAACCACATGGCACAAGGGACTCAAGGTTCATCAACAGTTATCTATTTCTAGAGTTCTATGGTATCTCCCCTCTTACAGACATTATAGTAAAAAGATATTTTATAAAATCTGAACAATGCACTGAGAAAGTAAAACAGACTTTAAACAGTTATTGCTGGGATAATGGGTTCATTGTAGGTTTCTCTGAGCTCCTGTATTAACAGAGTCCAATCAACTTCCTTCTTTCTGCCTTACTCCATCCTTCTAACCATAACAATGGATAGATATATATCCCATCTATATATATCAAATGTGTGTGTGTGTGTGTATGTGTGTGTTTGAAGATCCCTGTTGCCAATAGTGGTTAAACAGCTATGAGAACACTTTGCAGATTGTTTTTGTCAAATTCCTATTTATTTACCTAAGTGACAGACTAGTACTTTTTAATAAGCACTCTTACCCCTGCGCTACTGATTCCTAGTAAGCCTATAGGGTCCTGGATCTTTTTTTTTTTTTTTCATCTGATTCCATAGATATTCAGTCTCTCTCTGATTGAGTTCACTGTTACCAAACCAAATGTTGATCACTTCTCCTATTTACCTTGGTGTGCCAAATGTAAACCCTACCCCCAACAATTAGTTATCTGGCAGGATCTGAGAAAAATAATTTGGAACCAGAATCTATTTAGGGGAGAGGGGTCCTTTCATGATTCCTCTGTAGTTTCTGGTGTTCTTCAAATATTCCACTCACAGAAAAGGGATTATAATGATGGTGTCCTTTGGAAGTGTAAACATCTGGGATAGCCTTGTCCAAACAGACTCTTGTCTCACATCATCCTCTCCTCTAACACCTTCTCTGTCTTCCTATTGCCTAGAATATAAAGCCCATGTTTTTTAGCTCAATATTCAAAGCTTCTATTCTAAACTTAACTCCTCTCCACCACATAAACTCTCTGTTCCAGGAAAGCTCATGCTGCGGGCTCTCGTCCCCATCCATTCCTTTGTTCATCAGTCCCTGCACCCGAAATGCTCTCTTCCCTCCCTGTCCACCTAAACTGCTTACTCTCCTTCCACTGCCCATCTCAAATCATCTTCTTCACGAAGCTTCCCAGGCCAGCACGAGCCCACCCTCCCTCCCCAGTAGTCCCATAGCACCTACTGCTCTGCACAGTCTGGGAAGCAGCGGCACCTGGGAGCTGGCTAGCCGTGCGGAAATCCATGCGATTGAAAGCTGCGTTTTAGCAAGCTGTGTGGAGAGCTGCTGTGAGAAGCCCTACTGACAGCCAGTCAAGCCCCCCTCGCCCCTTCCACACTACCTTGCCTTCACGGCACCCCTGGCTTTATTGCATTAAATTGTTTGATTTTCAATTATGATATTGTACATTATATAAATATATTTTCAGTCCTTTGGCCTCTTTCAAAACAAATTTGTGTGTTAATTTACAAATATAACTTAAACATCTATGTACTAGAGAACCAACATCTGAGATTTAAAATCTGACACAAATTTCCTCCTGCTGGATAACATGGATTTCAAAGCTGCTTCCTAAAGAGAAAAGCAGAAGGGCTCTCCTCACCCCACCCCCTCCTAGGCCATTCCTTAGCACAGACACCTGGGCTGGGCAGAGAGGTCACAGAAGGACCCTAGGAGTTTTAGGTATGAGCACGAAGGGGTCAAGTACTCAATGAAGCTTGGGCAAACAGCAATACAGCAGCTGAGTTCTGTGGCCTCAGAGTTTGGCCTCTGTCCCCCATATTTGCCTTCTCTGAAGTATAGGAGTCACAGCCTTGAAAGAAACAGGGAGTCACAACGAAAGACTGATATTCCTTAATGCCTCAGAGAAAATGGGAAGGACTTGGTCATTTGAAAGATTCCAAAGACATTCTTGAGATGGTGAGGCGTGGGGGCGGGTGGGGGGGGGACCATGTGAAACAACACAGCTTAGGCAGCAACACTCATAGTTAATGTCCCTTTGTTGTGTGCACCTGTGTGTGTGGTGTGTGTGATTTTTTTTCAGCACTGGATAGGGAAACAATTTTGAACATTTGGGAAAGCTGCAGCAATGCTACCTTCTATTAACATGTAAGCCCCATTTGTTTTATCAGTTACATGTTTGTCTCTCTCCCTTCCTTTCTTGCTTTCTCCCTCCCTTTCTTTCTCCCTCTCTATGTGTTGGTATGTATATGTATGGGTGTGTGTGAATACGCATATGCATGTATACACACATATATTTTGGGATGCATTTGAGAGTGATTTGCATACACATACCCTTTTACCCTTAAATATTTCAGTTCGTATTTTTAAAAATATGAGCATCATATATAATGACAGTTGAGGTAGCTTTACACTTCCCAATTTTAACAGTTTTCTCATGCTCACTGCTTCCGTCTTGGCGTTGTTTCACCATTAAGATGACCACTTCCTACGTGATAACTGTCTTTGGAATTGTTCTCATATTCTGACTCAAACATTTTTTAGTTTGATTTACTGTTGTGAGCAAAAACTCTTCCATATTACACCAAGTTTTTCCCACAAGTTCTTGGCTCTGCAGGGTTTCTGTTATCCCAGCTACCAGCCTACTTCTAATAAGTGGCACTGCAGAGTGTGGGGGTGATGGAACTAAAAAGTTTTTACTTTATGGTAGCAGTTGAAGCATTTGGTCTGAAATACATTATCCTTAGAGGAAAATGAGATAATATACTTGAGGAAAAAGTCAAAATCATTTTTATTATGGGCTTTTGGTTGCAGTTTTAGATTATTGTCCCTTAAGAACTGCAAGAGATGAACTGCAGCACTAATAGAAGTCACACTCTGCAATATGCAGGCAACTATACTGATTTCATAAATTAAAATGCTCAGCTTTCCAAATTAGGAAAATAAATTTCTCATCTATGTGTTCTTTTTTAAAATGTAGTTCAACTCAGCCATAATATGCCCTTCTGAATGAGAAAATATCTAGTCCTCTGATTAAATTGTACATGTGATTAGTAGCCATCTCTTTAAAATTTAGTCTGAAGACAACTTTGTGAAGTTTCTTGAAGTCCTTTAGAGTCTGTGCCATTTTTCAAACCCCAGTTGTATCAGTAAATCTCCGATGTTTTTCGTTTATGTATCCCTACAAATAACATGACATTTACAATAATGTCTTCTACAATAAATAAAGTGGCCCCAGTATTTTGGAATGCTCGAACTAAATTCTAATCATAGACACATGCATGTCCGGAGACCTAGACCAAAGGATGAGTTGTTCAACTATCTGCGGTACATAAATATCCATAAAAGTTCATGGATTCTCCTACCCAAAGGACACAGAAACACTAATCCAAAAAGATACATGCACCCGAATGTTTATTGGAGCATTGTTTATAATAGCTAAGACATGGAAACCCAGATGCCCAAAAATAGACGATTGGATTAAGAAGATGTGGTACATACACACAATGGAATACTATTCAGCATTAAAAAAAAAGATAAACACATGCAATTCGCAGCAACATGGATGGAGCTAGAAGGGATCATACTCAGCAAAATAAGCTAGAAAGAAAGAGGAAAAATATCCAACAGTTTCACTTATAACAGAACTATAGGGGAACCCAATAAGAAAGTGACATTCAGCAAGGTGGAGGGGCGGTTAAGGACTCAAAAAGGGGGAGAAAAGAGCACAGGGACTATGGTGATGGTTCACGGGTGAATCGGTAGTGGGTAACCTATGGAGAATATACAATAATGTAAAAGATATGAATAATAGAAAATTTTTTAAAAGTTCATGGATTCTCAATGAATTGGGATTCTTCGCACCACCATTACCCACTTGATTGCTTCTAAGATACTTTTATTAAATTAGCCTTTATAAAGATATATAACGAAGTTTATTAATGAACTTTTTAAAATGTCTCTACTTGCTTCTACTTGGTATTTTTTACATATCTCTACTTGTTGACTGTATGTTTCAAGTTTCATGGCTCAAAGTACATTCTACAATCTAAGCATTCCCAAGTTTGTATCACCAGTCCTTTGTCTCCTGAACTCCTGAACCATATATACAATGTTATTGATTTGTACACTTTGATGTCTAATATGCATCTCAAATGAAGTTCCCAGTATTTCTCTCAAACTATCATCTCTTACAGTCTTCATATCTCAGTAAGTAGGAACTTTTTTTTTTTAAAGATTTATTTTTTATTTATACATACAAGTTGGGGTACAGGCCAGAGGCGTGGGGCGGCGAGAGGGTTCACCAGAGACAGAGTGGGGAGCAGAACAGGCAGATCAGAAGTACACTGCTGAGGGGAGCAGCGGGCGAGGCAGGAGAGGTCTGCCGCACCATGTGGGATTCTCCCCGGCCGGGCGTCGAACT